>APFE030440030.1:0-14658 GCA_000404065.3 Pinus taeda | reverse complement strand
CATATTGCACATCAAATTTGAATCATGGCAGAAGACATGTTGTAGATAGTCATTCCTAAGGGGGACACACATACACACATTTTAGAACACATATCAACATGCAATTCACATTCATTGTAAATACAAACACTAAATATAACTCAAAGAGCAAACATTGTCATACACAATCATGAACAAAGTAAAAAATGTCAGCCATCATCAAACGCTACATGAAAAGAATATGAATACACATCACTACACAAACAAGAACTATTTTAATATATTTAAAAATTTAAAATGTGTAAACCATGCATACTAACAATTAAGAAGTTATTAACATAAAACCTATGATGCTAATTACTTTTAAACATAACCAAAGAGGAAAAGTAAAAACTAAAAAGTGGAAAGGGAGAGAGGATGCACAAGCCCTTAAGAATGACCATGGTTCATTCTCAAGGGCATTGAGAAGGGGCTTTTAGCCCCTTAAAACATAAAAATAATTTTTATTATCATGAGATTTTCAAGAGTAATTACAGAATGAATACATAAATGTTAATTTCTTTTGAAGAGGATCAATGTGTCTTATGTCATGAACATGATGGAGATGTGAATGCTTTGGCCATACACATATATTCCAGTCATTATCTGCAAAAATAATATATTTTAAAAGTCAATGACAATCTATGCTATACATAAATATTTTGCATACAAAACTACTTTGCATAAATTCCTATAACAAAAAATGCACAAATGCTTTATATATATTATTTTTCTTTTACGATGTTTTTTACTCCTAACTGTTAAAATTTAATATTTATGGTTTATCTACCCAGCCAAAAATAAATAAATTTAATATTTATGGTGTATCTTAAAGCCCATCAATCAGTGGAGTGGAGTGGAGTGGTCTCCTCAGTGCGTCCATCCCATCCCAGTGGAGAGCCCATCACACCACTAAAAATGAATTACAACAATCAAATCATCAACGCTGAAAATGAATTAGAACAATCAAATCATCAAATTGATAAAATTCACTAGATTAAATTATCCAATTAAATTAAAATACCCTCATGCCCACTCCCACCCGAACCCAATTCCTTTGTGAGAATAACCTGGTGTAAAAACAAAACAAAACAGTGCATAATCTGGAATCCTAACATCTACAGAATGAAATTTTGGAATGAAAGGATTGGACGAATCTTACCACTATTTTTATACTGTCCTGTCGACCTTTAAAGGGAAAGAAATAATCCAAGATAACCATGCCCCGCATAATATACTTTCAGCACAGTACAAGTACAGGTCATGCAACTCTCTGAGTCACGTCATGTGAGAAAAGGAAAAGTATTCAGTTGAGATTACTCTGAAATATATGCGTCCTCTGCATAGTTGATACATGCTATAACCGCTTAGCTCCCAACATAACTCCTGCACCACAATATAATACGATTCAATTATTTAATCCTCCCAAATTCTTGGAGATAAGTTACACATTTTATACATACATACATTATCAGACCTGCTTGTTAGCCAAGTTCCATGGCCCTGTTTATCTATCAGCACCATATAGACCTACTTTTTTGGGCTGTGCAAACCAATTTCCATGGGTATCAGAGAATTGAATTGAATTAAAGCGCAACAGCGGGCGGAGGTCAGGTTTTGTGACGGATGGATCTAGCTCTGAGTACCAGGTTGAGGCCGAGGCTGAGTTCCGTCTGTGACGAGAGGCAAGAATTGGTTTGAATTGAGCAAGAGCCCATCAGACATTTCTAGGCCAGGGTTGCGAAATGCATTTCAGGGACGTTGGGAACCACCACAGAGAGACCTGCATATATGCAACCACAACCACAGCGAATAAGGTTCACAGTTATGCAGCAGCACCATAATATGACATATGACATAAATATTTATACGCCCATACCGGGAACAGAACGTTACCCATGTGGTCAGAGGTTCAAATCCCGCCAACGAAACGTTACCCAGGAAGTTTAAGGCCTCGTTTCAACTGATTATATTTTGGACGTAATATTTCATAAACCCTCAAAGTTTACTGATAAATACACATATAAGTGATCTATCGCTGGAATAAATATGGCAGAGGTTCAAGCCCTACTTCAACTGTCTAACTAATTATATTTTGGATTTAATATTTCATAAAATCCGAAGGCCACAGGCCAAAATCCCATCGGGTCAGAGGTTCAGACCCTACTTCAACAGTGTAATTAATTATATTTTAGATTCAATATTTCATAAACTCTCAATGTGACCCGAGTTCAAATCCCGGCAACGGAACGTTACCCAGGAGGTCGGAGGTCCAAGCCCTCTATTGGATGTAAGATTTCATAAACTCGCAGGGCGACCCGGGTTCAAATCCCGGCAACGAAACGTCATCCATCAGGTCGGAGGTTGAAGCCCTCCTTCAAGAGTAACTAATAATATTTTTGGATTTAATATTTCATAAGCTCTCAAGGTGACCCGGGTTCAACTCCCTGCAACGAAACCTTATTCAGCAGGTCGGACGTTCAAGAGTGTAACTAATCATATTTTTGGATTCAATATGTCATAAGCTCTCAAGGCGACTCGGGTTCAAATCCCGGCAACAGAACGAAGGTTCAAGACCTCCTTCAAGACTGTAACTAATTATATATTGGACGCACAGATCAGTGAACTACCGCTGGAATAAATCTCAAAGTTTAAATGCACAAAGAGGGCGGTGAACTGTTGTTGGTCGCTAGAATAACTCAGTTTGTTTGAGTGTGTGGCTGTAAATTATACGCAGGACACAGTGAACTGAATCTGAATTACTCGGCTTCTATGCTAATCTCGGTTCTTACATTAATTGAAATGAAATTATTAGTTGCATCTGATGCCTGATTTATTTTTTTAGAATTTAAAATGGGTACTAGCAATTATGGGGCGTATAAATAGCTATGTCATAATGAAGGTTATGATTCATAATTATGCAGGGCCCATCCCAAATCAAATTACAGGGCCAATCCCAGACCAAATTAGTTCCTGCTAATCTCACTCATCATTTTGTTGATCATGTATATATTTGAATATATGTATAACCAGAAAGATGCAAAGAAATTTACCTACTCTACCTGGATTCAATCCTTCCGCACACCTGTGGATTCGAAAACTGATGCAGGTACCAATACCAATTCATATTTAAGCTAGCTTAGCCGAGCAATTCAATAATACTTCTTGAACAGACAAAATTCATATTAAACCCTGTAATGTATGTATGCCGTCACTTACTAAGCTAACCTAAAATCTATACCAAGATTGAAAAAAAGAAACCCAATGAAAAGAAAACAGATCTTACAGGTACATAAATTTGCCTGCCAGGATCGATAAGATTGAAAAAAAGAAACCCAATGAAAAGAAAACAGATCTTACAGGTACATAAATTTGCCTGCCAGGATCGAGAAAGATGTGGGTGGATATCTCCTCGAGAAAGATGTGGGTGGATATCTCCTCATATATCTGCCTGGGATTGAACCCTTTCACTCCTGCTCCTGCTCCTGCTCCTGCTGATTAAAAATTGAATTGAATAGATGTCATGTTTACCCTCTCCTCCTCCTAGTACCTCGCAACACAACAACACATACCAGACCAGACCATACCATACCAGACTCATACCAGACAAAACCAGACCACACAAAACTCATACCAGACGAGACCAGACATAACATGGAGCTCCAAGACAAGACTAGACTCAGCCCAGCGCAGGTAGTAGGAGGAGGAGATTCGGAAAAGGTAGAGATTGGGAGAAGGATTGGAAATTAAATATTGCTGGTTGGATTCAACGGCCCTGCCCTGCTTTTCTTGACTGCCACCTCTGCAAAAAAAACACTTCTCTCACTGCCACCTCTGCAATGGTCCTGCTTTTCTTGACTGCAAAAAACCACTTCTCTTCACTGCCACCTCTACAAAGGCACGTTGTGGGGAGATATGGAAAAAGCATCTTGGATTGCGAGTCGCCAGCCACATCAACAAGTCTTTTAACTATTCACTAGTTGCAATAATTTCCGGAATTTCAACTTTGTTAAACACACCGTATCGCATTTGAAAAGTGATTATATATATCAAATAATGGTTAAATTTCGGGACCTGCCAAAAATATTTTATTTTAATAAAAATAAAATATTATTTATGTTTTAAGCCTACTATCTATATTAATTATAGAAATTTATAATTTAATAAAAAATTATACTTTCGGTAAGTACAATAAAAGTTTTTAATTTATCTTTTGGAATTGAATTGTCCTCAGAATGAGAGAGTGCTCCCAACCAATTAAGTTACCAACTCTAGAAGAGTTGGATTTGGAATTAAATTAATTATGAATAAGGTATTTTAAAATTCAAAATATATCATGTTGTTGTTATTATTATTATTTTTAATTTTTTATATCTAGATTTTCTTTTAGCAATAGTAATATTTTCAAACAAAACAAATTTGACCACACCTTTTTCATAATGAGTTTGGGATTCAACATTGAATATATGATAATTGATCATCCTCTTTGATAAAATAATTTAAACCATTACAACTCACATCTTAATTCTCCGTCTATTCAATCATTTTGGGAAGGATGGAGTTCAAAACTATTTAGATTTCAATATAAGGAAAACATTCGAGACTAAATTTAATTCATATACTCTCTCTCTCTCTCTCTTCAAAAAAACCATATTAAAAATGCTTCACCCAAATTTTATATAATAAAAACATGCATCTTAAAAATCACCAAAACTCTAAAAACTTTAAAAATCCTTAGAAATTATCAAAATTAAGAGATATTGTCAAGTTATACACTATTTTCTCGTCTTGTTTTATGAATTCACGACATGAGGAAACGTGAACAAGGAAGGAGCACCAATAGATTGAGATAAAGAATACGAGAGTCTCATTTACTCATTTACAAAGGAGAGATATGATGCAAACCAACAATAGAAGAAGAGAACACAAAAGTTTAGAGTGTGTTAATTGCACAAGCACAAAGATTGTAAACATTATACAGAAAAGGAAAAAAGACGAGTCTAGATTAATTGGAGATGAGTTAAGGAAGACAACATTGGGTCGATGGGCTCCCAGTGGAAGAAGGATTTTGATAAGAGGGAATTATAGTGGGGAAAAGAGACCATCAACAAAGTGATTCATGGCAACTAGGTAAAGCTACATAAATGCATGCCTTAAGGGAAAGGGAATGTTGATATGTAATTGGAGGGAAAACCCAATTTTACAAAGTGACATCAAATGATGAGAAATCATTATGAGATTAGACAAGCCATGATGGTATCAAGAAGGAAACATAATGCTAAATGGTGAAAGGAAAGAAGTTATGTTGAAGAATAGATTGAACATGACTAATAGTGGACGTGTAAAAGAATTGTGATAATGTACCACCAATACCAACTGAGATAGAAAAAGCTACATGTGGATCAAGGGAAAACAAGTCAAAGATTTATTACATCCTAGAGAATAGTATCATATAACTTGAATCGAGATGGGAGATTGTACATATCATTGTTGTTTCCAGGAAGAAAAGGTGAGTAATGGATCACATGCAAAGGCAATTATGTAAAGCCACTTGAACATGGAATATGGATTGATGTTGATGTGGATATAAAGTTATAACATGAAGGAGAGAATCGGAATAGCAACCATGAAAAATAATTGTTGCAAACCAAGTATGGAACATTTTGAGGAAGCATAATGAACCTTAGGTGGAGATCTCAATGACGGAATTAATTTCAATTATTTTATGTGAGAGCCTATGTTGGCTATAAGAATCAAAGAGATAGACTCATGGTAAGTTTGATAGAGATAGAATCTAAATGTAGAATTTTGTCGGTAGATGCATGCATCAAGTAGTGTGACAGGAAAATGATATAAAGGTTGAGATGTCTAACAGTGAGCCACAATGTCTGTAACAACATTTCTATGATAATATATGAACAACAGATTCTTTCTTATTATGGAAATTTCCTTGGATTGTGATATATATGTATAATAATTTTCTTCTATCTAAAATAAAATGAGACAAACATGTATAGAACCTTACCTATCAAGATCAATCATAAAAGAAAGTTATTCAAAATAAGTATCTTAGTGGTCAAGATTTAAAGAATCTTTTTCCATTATTAATTATACCCCAATCAAACCTCATTTTAACAAAAAAAAATTCATTCCTAGAACAAAATAATCCCTCACTTAAACAAAAATAAGGATTAGACATATACCAAGACAAATATTGAGGCATTGATTGGTTAAGCATCCTTAAAGGTAATGCCATGTATGATATTTTCCATAAAGTTGTGGCTCACTCTGTATTTCTCTATATCGGTTGTTGAGTTCTATTCAAATTTCCAAAAACATTAAGGTCTAGTATAGGAAACCCTTAATTAAATATCATATGATGGCACTGTGATATAATGAAAAGTTCAGGATGTTTCATATTAATTATAACATGAGTGTATGGGAGGCAAAGTCCTTGTAATCCTTACAACTATTTTTGGATATCAAAATTTTGATGGAAATTTTGTTGATATATCTAACAATTTACTTGTATTAATTAAATATGTAAAGATGCATATAGAGAGAAAAAGTAAGTGTGTGTGTCTGTGTGCGTGTGCGCTTATAATATATATATGACGAAAATATAGATAAAAGTTGTATTAAATATAGTTTTTTATTTTTTTATTTTTTTGTTGTGTTTCACCGACAACCTGGTCAGTGGGTGGTGGTTACGTCCACGGAAAAATCTGGGCCGATCGACCCCAAAGGGAATCTAGCCCCGCGGCCCGCTAGCTAGGCCTAACCCCAAGGGGTTCGGGGAGCATGGACCCTGTGACCTCCCGAATGGCGAGGCACTGATTTTGACCAACTGAGTTAATCCTTGGGGCTTATACACACACACACACACATTTAATTGTATTAAGTAAATATGTATGTTGAGGTTTTCCATTACACCAAAACCTGCACGTAGTAGTAAACTTCCAAACCCTTGCCATTACCTTTAGTGGGTGGTTAGTCCCATGTTCCTAAGGTGGTGTTTTTTCCACCTAATTGATTCATAATGAGGTTAGTGTGACAATCACTCCAACGTCCCCCCTCAAATGCAACTCGAGGAATTGAACCTCTTCCATGGCTCTTATACCATGTCGAGGTTTTTTGAAACACCAAAAAACAAAGGCAATAGTAAACCTTAAAAACCTAACCATTACGTTGAGTGGGTGATTAGTCCCATGTTCCCATTGTGGCAGTTAGTTCTCCTACCCCCAACCTTACCACTACCTTGAGTGGGAAATTAATCCCATGTTTATAGGTGTGGTGAAGTAAAATTATAATTGCAGACATGAACGAATTCCTCTACCCCGATAATGGGTCTAGCCACAACATATACATTCTATGGAAGATTTCCTTAGGTTAGAATCAATCAAGAGGGCCTACCTCTTGGTCGCTTATCATGCTTGATGATGTCCTTGCTTGCTCACTCCAACTATCTCTCGCTTCCTTCGTCAAGCTCTTAAAACAAGTATACGACAACAACACACAAACATAATAATAGACAAATTGTAATTAAACCTACTTAACAAGTCAAGAAACATTAAGCCATGAATATATAATATTACAAAACATGTAGGAAATTTATCGATGGTTGCATATATTAATATCAAAGAGAGATTACAACCATTTATCTTGACGTTGCAGTCCTCCTCTGACAAGACCAGGTTCCCACACACCTCTACTAGCATTCCATGATGGCCTCAATCAACAATAGTTTTAAATCTCTTCTCGTTAGGCTTCACTCCAAACCAAAACACACTTCTCCCTCGAACAACTAGATAGTTACAACTAGTAATAGCTTGCTTGTCTACTCAAACCAAAATTCTGCCACTATAACACCAGGACTAGCTTGTGTTTAGGAAGAAGGGAGTTTTATATAGGAAATATGAATGGGAGATGGATCCTCTTCTCATGGGAGAAGGACTTATCCCCTGAGGTAATTCCATCATTATAGGGGAAATGAGCCCAAACTGACATCCTCGACCCCATCTGTTGAAAATAGCAACAAGAAATGATAAAAATAGAATCCATAATATTCCAATTTTAATTTGTCCTTGAATTAAAATTGTGAATCAAAATCGAATTTAGTCTCACCATCTGCTTGGAAATAATTAATTAATTTGTTATGGATTAATTAGTTGGATAAATTCAAGTTAGAAGTCTTTCTGAAGTCATGCAACAGTTATTCCTAAAATAAAGGAGATTATCCCTTAATTAAGGAGACAAATGGATTATGATTGTATACCATGCATCACTCTGTAGTGATATGGCCGATAACCACTTTTCCCATCTCATTGGACAAATGAGAGGTACTTCCCAAGAGTCTCAGACAGTAAGGGTATGATGTATGTTGGGGCAATCACAGGAGAAGGTGAACCACTCATCCTACTCATAGGAGAAGATGAACCACTCATCCTATGCATATGACATCAACCATAGGGGAAGGTGAACCACTCACCCTATTCTCAAATATTTTCCTCCATAGGGGAAGGTGGAACACTCACCTTGTGCTCAATCATATTGGGGTATATATACTCCATAAGGGAAGTTGAACCACTCACCTTGTGCTCATATAGCTCAAAGAAGTACCCCATGCCCCTAGGAGCTCCCAAAGCTCAATGTCCAACTCAAGAGTGACCCTCATGGGAGGGCCTTTCCACGACTCCAAACCTCTCTTAGAAGGCTAAGAACTTGGCCTTCCCCAAGGGCTTTGTGAAAATGTCAGCAACTTGTTCATCAGTCCTGATGTGATGGAGCCTTATTGCTCCCCATTGTATTATATCCTGGATAAAGTGGAACCTGATATCAATATGCTATGAGCGGTCATGGAACATGGGGTTCTATGAAAGGTGAATCCCACTTTTGGTTATTGCAATAAATGACAGTGGTATCCAAAACATGCTCAAATAACTCACAAAAGGGATTCCTCAACCAAAACCTTCCTTGTAATCTTAGGAAGACTGTCTCAGTTCATTATCCCTTAAGCAGACCCCTTTCTGCCTAAGTTTCTAGGTTGTCAAGGGTCAGAAGTTATCCCTCCCACGAAGATGGTCGAGTTAACATTAGCCCTAGCGGAGTCTCCGCTCTGTCCCTATGTTGCACCCGCGCCGACCCAGATTTGGCAAGTTTTTTAAACACATCGTCGAAACTTCAAGATGAAATTGCTTCATGGGCGGTCTTAGGGCTAGTTGTTGGGTCAGTTGAGCTCGCCTCTCTCCTCTGGGATAGTTGTTCCACCGTTTGTGCAACCTCGCTAAGAGATAAGCTCTTCCTCCCATCTCTTATGGAACCTTTCCCTCCTATACATGTCTCCTCCATGAATGAGATCAGTTAGCTTGGAGCAAGCTTGGAGGTAGCTTGGATGTAACTGGATAATAGCTAGGTGTAAGTTGATAGTTTCAGGTTACTAAGAGTGGAGTAGAGGTAGAGAGTGTTATTGGAGTGTGGAAGTAGCCTCATATGTATTTTGGCTTGATATTGTTTGAGGAGAGTTGATTTGAGAACTTTCTAGCATCAACCTTTCGAACTGAAGAGAGATTCATTTGTTCCCTTGGGAGATGGTTCACAAGTAAATGCTTATGGAGACATACTGATGGAAACCTTCGAGGAGACTTACGACATGAAGGTTCGGTTGTAAGTTTTACTTTGATTTATATTAATACAAATCAATAGCTTGTTTCCTATATCGCATGTTGAAATTGTATGTCGATAGCTTGAGGTTCCTTGACTCTTCAAGTAGATTGTTTAGTTGTTTCCTATTACATTCGTGGTGTTTCTCTACATGTTGTTTTCAGGTACAAGTGATTAGAATAACAAGAGCTAGAATGACACGACGAGGACTTCATCAAACATCGATATGAAGGTAGGCCTTCATAACACCATCTTTCTAAGGAATTTTTCTTTGGTATTGTCTTTGCGGTGACTAGACCCACTCTAGGGCTAGAGGGGTTGCCTCTGTCCGCAGAGGGAACTTGCCTGTGTCACACCTACCACCCCTTAAAATTAAATTTAATTATTATAATAATACATAATATTGTAACTAGATTAAAAAGGAAAAATAAAATAATATACATAAAACAATTTCCAATTTCCCTTAAGAAAGATATTATACATTTTTTAATTATATATGTAAAATATTTAAATAAAAAATGTTTTATTTATATTGAACTATGTTTGTGATTGATAGCATACATATTCATTGTAAACACAAACATTAAATAAAACTCAAACATCAAACATTATCATACACAATCACAAACATAGTACAAAAATGCCATCAATCATAAAATAACATGAATACAAAAACAAGAGTTGTTTTAATGCATTTAAATATTACATACTAAAAACTAAGAAGTGGAAAAGGAGAGAGGATGCACAAGCCTTTGAGAACAACCATAGTTCATTTTCAAGGGCATTGAGAAGGGGCTTTTTAGCCTCTTCAAACAAAAAATAAATTTTTTATTATGAATTTTCAAGAGTAATTACATAATGAATAAATAAATGCTAATTTCTGTCATGAACATGGGGGAGATGTAAATGCTTTGTCCATACATATATATTCCAGTCATTCTCTGCAAAAAATAATATCTCTTAAAAGTCAGTGACAATAAAAAAATATACATAATCTATTCTTACCTCACAAAACTATCCTTTTTCTTTTTCATTTCTATTTCTAAATTTAACGTTTATTTATGATTTATTTAACAAAAACTTTGAAAAGAAAAACAAAAACAAAAAAAAATTGACACCTGGGTATCCTAAATCCCATCAATCACGGAAGGAGTAGCATCCTAAATCCCATCAATTAGTTGGCTGCTCCTTGCATCCATTCCTGTGGAGAAGCTGAAAATAAACCTACAACAATCAAATCAAACTAATAAAGTTCACTGGGGTGGGGTTATCCCATTTTTAATGTATAACATGATGAAAAATAAGAAAATATACCCATATTTGCATGATAGATGACTAGATCGAGTGGACTGCGGCTGGGAAGGATATAGAAAACACACAGTGGTTAGGTCAGACATTTTGATTTGTGATTCCCATAAAATCAGATGAAGTTGCTGCTCGCTCGCTCGCTGACATGGCTTTTCCTTTGAGCTTTTTGTACGGAATTTGTTCTACGCACAGGGTCGGGGTCGGTCCCACTAGAGTACAGGTAGGGCGTAGGGCATATATATATGTATATATAAATTTGGGATGGGAATATCGGCACGAGCTCCACCCCCTCCACTCCACACTGCTCATCTGCTCCATGTAACACTCCACATCTTCTCATCTTCTCCATATAACACTCCAAGTTGCTCTGATTATATTATGACCCCTTAGACTCCTATATATAGAAAGGAGGTATTTGCATTTGTATCATCTAAGAATTTTTCATTTGTGTAATGTAAAGGAGGTTGCCCCCTCGAAGAGGTTGAATTCTAAGGCATTCAACTATCTTTTCTATCTTTTTGTGAATTGGTTTCATAACAAAATATCCTTATTGGAAAATTTCACAATGCTTAAATTTCCATCCAATAGCAAAATGGTTCTTTGATTATTTAAAAATGAATTCCATCCAATAGCAAAATGATTATTTGATTATTTAAAAATGAAAGCCACCCTGAAATGTAGACTGAAAGTTGAAATTAAAGAGAGATGTGGGAGGAGAGAAGGAATGAAGATAGTTGTGAGACAAGCGCATTTACAATACCAATCACAAAGAGTATAGATTCATAAAACACTCATTTAGATACTAAATTGAGTCACATGTGATCCACGAAATGAAATTCATTATTGTTTTAGTGAAAGACATTAGTATTTCTAATTCTTAGGCAAACATTAACTTCTTCTTACCCTAATACCTTCATTATTGTTTTAGATACGAATGGAAATTAATGAGATGCTAAATTTAAATTCCATACCACTCTTCATATGTTACCAAAGAAGTTAATCGATTTGAGTTACAACTTCAACATTAATTTTAGCTTCTATTGGTTCGTAAATTTCAAAAGAATCTGAGTCAAAATAATATGAAACTTAATCCAAATTTGAAAACGAACTTTAAGAAATCACAAATTTATGATAAATCAAAGTGGATAAATAATAATAATAATAATAAAACAATGAGAAAAAAAATACACATTGAATAAAAAAACAAGAATTAAAAGAAAATGAAAATCCAAAAATATTGAATGGAAAATTGAAAAAAAGAAAAACAGGCCAGCATTTAAACATTCTTGGTTTTTTTTTGGACAGTGAGGCGAACCAATTTTAATTTAAAACTGTGCTTCAAGTTGAAAGAGAGGGGAGATGTGATGGAGGCCAATGTATGAGTTGGAAAGAAAGATTGTTAAAGAGATAGAGGTCAATATATTCATTAAAAGGAACACTATAAATATTTATAGAAATTCTATTCAAATCATATAAAATTTATTTTAAATTTGAAAAAAATGTAAAAAAATCAATTTCATCCTATATCATATAAAATTTATTTTAAAATGTAAAAAAACGTAAAAAAAAATCAATTTCCCTGTAAATGTAAAAAATTCACAAATTCATTATAAATCAAAGCTGGTAAATAACAATACAAAGAGTTAGTTAATAAAAGAATTGAAAAAACAAAAAAATCACACACTAAAAAGCATGTCAGCTTTCTAAATATATTTGTTGTTTTTATGGGATGAGAGTGGTAACCAATTTTAAAACTTTCTTTTTTGGGACGATGTTGGGAACTAATTTTAAAACTTTCCTTGAAAACCCAAAAGAGGAGATGGAGGGCAAAGTATCAGTGGGAAAGAGAGCGGATTTGTCATTCTGTGAAAGGGTTGTTACAGGCTAGCGTATTATTGAAAGAAACACAATTAAAATTAAAATATATGGAATCTTTGATAGAAAAATCTGGAATCGAAATTAATAAAAATAAAAATAAAAACATGCCAGTTTTCTAAATATAATTGCTTTTTTTAGAGGGTGACAATTTTAAAACTATCCGTTGGAATGGAATGAAAGAGGGAATTTGTGTGTATGTGAAACGGTTGGTATGGAAGCCAATGTATCCGTTAAAAGGAACACTATTTATATTTACATTTACATTTTACTCCAACATTTCAGTCCAAGTCCTATCCTGTACCTCATGCATGCCCCCTCATGCATGCCCCTCTGATGCACGAGTGTCTGTGCCTGTTTACTGTTTAATGCATGAGTGTGTCTGTGCACGAATATTTCTGCGCCTATGCATGAATCTTTGTGTGCCTGTGAATCTGAGTTGAGTGAGTGTGAATCTGTTTGATTCCCAACTTCAAAGGAAGGGCAGTCCAGCAACCGAACATTCACGTTTCTCTCAATAATGGCTCTGCTCTCTGCCATTAATTTCAGGTACATATTATCATTAATTTAATTCATTTCTGCTCTGTTTTTCATTTTCCTTAATATCCTTTCAATTCATTTCCGTTATTTTAATGCATGTCCGTGTATCTCAAATCTGATGCAGGGTATTCAAGAGGTTCGATAGAAAACAAGGAATTCCTGAAGCATAATCAATGTTTAGGGATTCAATTACAGGTACAGGTACCCCAATCCCTTCTGTTAATTTCTTCCTGGTCAAACCACAACAAGAATAGGGTATTTTTTTTATTTTTCTCTGCCATCTTTCAATTGAAGAATTAGTAAAGCTTAATCAATGTTTAGGGATTCAATTACAGGTACAGGTACCCCAATCTCTTCATTTCAGATTTCTTTATGTTAATTTCTTCCTAGTCAACCCCAACAAGAATAAGGCATTTTATTTATTTTTCTTTCTGTTAATTCTTTCTTTCAGCGCTGTAATGATCGAAATTGAAATGGTAAAGCAGCCCTGTAATGAGTAAAGCAGCCATGTAATTCATTCTTATCCCATTTGTTCATATTATTCCTTGCCCAAGTTACCCAACTTTAATTTGCATGACAATTAATATTATTCAGATTATTCCTTGTCCATCAGTTACCCAACTTTAATTTGCATGACAATTAATATGCATATACACATGTTCAACATTTCAATGTAATTAGCCTATATTTTTGTTTTATTGTGAGTTGGAACACAATCATCATTTGAATTCGATTTGTTTTCTAAATACATAATAAATTTAAAAATCATTACTTGAATTTAAATATTTAAATAAAAAATACAATCATCATTTGAATTCGATTTGTTTTCTAAATACATAATAAATTTAAAAATCATTACTTGAATTTAAATATTTAAATAAAAAATATATAATAAATTGAAATTTCAATAAGAAATATCATTTAAAAATGCCGTGTTAGGGTTCGTCAATGTTTTCGCGGCAAATCGAACCCATCACACCCTGCCGTTCTTGGAACCAAGGGTGAAGTTAGTTTGATTAGCAGCGAATATTGTAATGATTAATTAACCATATAGAAAACATTTCAGACCATAGCATCATCAAATTGTGAGATGATACTTCAATTTAAATTAAAGTTTGGTATATGTA
Organism: Pinus taeda; assembly: GCA_000404065.3. Lineage (NCBI taxonomy): Eukaryota > Viridiplantae > Streptophyta > Pinopsida > Pinales > Pinaceae > Pinus > Pinus taeda. The sequence goes on along the minus strand of APFE030440030.1, from coordinate 130 downwards.
TTTTAAATAAAGATTGAAATGTAAGTGATGATTCCTAAATTTATTATACATATTTTAAATAAAGATTTAAATTCATGTAATGATTTCTGGTTTCATTTAAGCTTTCTCAATTATTAAAATTATTAAATTT
>APFE030440027.1:6645-26363 GCA_000404065.3 Pinus taeda | reverse complement strand
TGGGAAACTCTCACCGCAGAGAGACAGTGACCCCGCTGCACCTCTCTCCACTCCATTCCCCACACCCCTCGCACAACAAAATGTAGAATGAACTACACATGAGACAAGGGACAGGCTTGTGGGTCCAAATTTCCAGGATGAATACATATATATTTTTATAGGCTGCTTACTGCAAGATGAAACAGATGACGACAAACCAGATCTCTCTTTTTTAGATACGGGTTAAAGCTAGGCAGATCTTTCAATACCCTAAAGGGGGTGGTCGACACCCTATGGCTTTTAAAAGCATATACCGTTTTTCTGCGGTTTCCCACCTAAAAAGGTGTAAATGAAAAAAAAAAGGCATAACATACAATAAAACGACAAAAAGAAAGACAAAAGAAAAAGAAAGAAAAAGAAAGACAAAAGAAAAAGAAAGACAAAGAAAGACAAAAGAAAAAAGAAAGACAAAAGAAAAAAAGAAAGACAAAAGAAAGACTGAAAGTCGGAAGGTCGAAAGACTGAAGACTGAAAGTAGGAAGGTCGAAAGACTGAAGACTGAAAGTCGGAAGGTAGAAAGAAAGGAAAATCTAGAAAATTAAACCAAAGGTTTTTGGATGTTTGGAGGTCCAAGGGTGTTGGCGGGATTCTTGGGATGTTGGCGGGTATATTCATGGGTGATTGTTGGAGTTCGGTGCAGTAGCAGTATAAAAACATCCCCAAAGGTGGCTTAGGGGATGTTTATTGGCTTGTTGGTTGGAAGGTGGGGTGATGGGGCATCTTCAAGGCTGAAGGCTCAAGAATGGGCTGTTTGGTTTTTGGTCGGAAGGTGGGGTGATGGGGCATCAGACTTCAAAGAGAAAAGGGTGCAGAATGATCGATGACCTCCGAATTGGCGGCGAAAGTGGTTACCTCTTTCCAAAACCAGAGAGCCTCCAATATAGATCAATAACCCTACAGATAGACGGTGGGCATAATTCCATATTTCCCCTTTCATCAGTGCTATAACTCGTACTGGATTTTAAAATGCGTAATAAAATTCTTAAACTCTGTGTATACACTATAGTGTGGCAATTAAATATATATTGTAATAGTTCACATTGTATTGAGCGCTAGTGCGCTTTTCACTTTAACAAAGGAATCAAATTGTTATAAGACCCTCGTTATATATAATGTATAACAATTGCGTTGAATATATTGACTCACTATTATGAGGACCAAAATTTTATTTGTTTGTATGAAATTAATTTTCATATTGATGGTTAGAAATGTTACAAATTTGGTAAAAATATTTGTATAGTTGGTGATTTCATTTTGGCGAAAGATACATTATGGCATATTTAAAGATACATTTTGGCAAAAATGTTTTTGAAGCCTATTAAAATATAAGTTAAGCTGAAAAAACGTCTTTATAGGTTATTTATTTTATTTTGGAATGAAAATGATGGAAATATGTGAATCATGAAAGGACTTTTTATTGAAAAGAAAATAATGCAATTTATTGGAAAAAGTTCAGACAAATAGTCACTAAATTGAAGATGATTTAAAGCTAAAAAATGTATTAAATATATATTGGGCCTAATGGTTAAGATCATATGTTTCCTTTTAAGAGGTCATAGGTTCAAACCCAGAAGGGCTAGAGCATGTATGCCATTTTATACTTTTCATTTGAATCGTTGCATGAAAGTGGGTTCCTTGTCCCACAAAGAAGGGTGTCACGCCCCCAATCTTTTTTTTTTCTATTGGGCGGGTGCGGCACCACCGTGCATACTATTTATTCAATAAATATGCATATGGACTATGCCTACTCACATGAACATACTTAATTCAACCTCTTTAATTAAGTAAAAACATCAATTCTTCATAAGTCAACATATACCATTCTTAACATTTCCATATACAATTAAACCGAACAATTGCAACCAAATGTAAAGAACGGGAGGGGCAACTCCCAATAAAGTCTGCCCAAATCTTTTATTACAACCTTGTAATTTTTACAACAAGTGTGCCGGGCCAAAATCCCACGGCCAACACTTAAACTTTGTTACAATTCAAGGCGTAGAGCAGCCTTATCATTACGCTCACTTCTGCGGCCAAGTGCGCATTCCCCGAATGCCACTTGCCTTAAGCCCAGCGTAAAATCCTGTCCATGGCCTCCTCGTCTGCTCTCCCTACAAGCTCAACCGATACCGAAATTTGCCTGTCTTATTGCTACGCATAAGACATGCGCATCACCCACAAGAACTGCGCCTTTTCCTTGATCGTTCGAGACTTGAGAGCTCGTTGAGTTGTTCGTTTGAATGAGCCATCACGCTCATCTTATATACTCTTGCTTCCATGTTTTGGAGGGGCGTTGGTTCTACAAGCCGACCCCCATAATTGTAACACAACGCCCCTTTTTTTAAAAAGCCGACGCCCTTGTTCGATTGAACCGCCGCGTGTTATGTTTCCTTGGCGTGTCGGCCTTGCCACACGCAAGCCACCCACGCCAAGGTATAACCATTGGTCCATTTCGTTATGTCATTTTCTCGCTCGTCCATGCCGCGCCATGCTGTCGAACTCTCGCTCGAACCTCCGTTCTCGCCTTCATTCTCCCGCACTGTCGCCTGAGCTCTTCATCGTATGACCCAACCGCCGGGCGGGTGGGCGCACCCGTGTGCAGCCCACCGTTGTTTACAATCTGCTAGCTCGTTCCTTCGCTGCCCGACCCATTCACCAAACGGGTAGGCATAACTCGTGTCCACGCTGTGCTGCCCAACCGAACTGCCACCCGCGCTGCACGACCGAACTGTCACCCATGCTGCACGACTGAACTGCCGACTTGTGCGCACGACCCGTTCACCACCGAACGCCCGAACGTCACTTGGTCAAACTATCACCCGTGTTGTATGACCCGTTCGTCGGGCGGGTGGGCGCGTCCTGTGCGCAGCCCACTGGCACACCCGGATGACTGAACGCTGCACCTTTGCTTACCATCGAACGCTTGCTTGCACGACCGAACTTTCACCGTGCTGCATGACCCGTTCAGCAGGTGGGCGGGCGCACCCCGTGCACCGCCCACTTCCATATATGATACCCAGACCACATATGCATTTTTGCTGCCCGAACCATGGGTAGGGCGGGCACACTTGTGCTCAGCCCGCCACCCATACGCCAACCTTGTATACATATGCGTGCTCCATTGTGTATGTAGAACTCCGTTTGAAGTTCGTTCAGGGCGCCCGCCCCTCGGGCGTAGGTCGCCCTCAAGTTGCCCGCCCATCGTGCGCGGGGCGCCCGACTCGTTTGTCCATCCGCCGTGTAGCATTGCCCGTAGTGTCAACCATGTTCGGGTTGCCCACCCGTCGTCGGAGCACCCATCCACCATCGTGCACACCTGCCCGGGCTGTGCCTCCGGCCAATTTTGGTGTGTAGAAGACTGTCTGCCCATTGTGCGGAGCGCCCGCCCGTCGTGCGGGTCCGCCTGATTCATCAAGGTGTTACACTCTCCTCCACCCGAAAACGTTGTCGTCTCGACAACACTCCATCCTGGTGACTCCCCACCAAGATCATCAGCAACCATCATGTAGACACCTCTCTAAAAGACTCAGCCTCATTGGTCACTGCTTCCATGTGCAAACTGCCCATGTATCATATCAAGTGTTACACACCTTGATTATGTGTCAGCACTTATCTTTACGACCCCCTGCCCAGATCCATGGAAACCCCATCTTTCTGCCGCATGTTGGGATCATCACACCTGCTCAATCATGTTGAGGGCTCACGGCCTTGAGCAGCCAACAATGAGCCCATCCTCCATGTCATCTAAGAAGATAGAAAGGGAGATGAGCCAGGAGGCTCTCCCTTACCAATCAGTTCGACCCATCTGTCTGGATCTTCCACCTCCATCCTCTGTAGAAACGCTTCCTGATCTTCCTTCTGGATGTTCAGTCTCACATATGCTTCGTCCTGATCATCGTCATCTTCTACCATCTCTAGCCTTCTTGATAAATCCAAGATACTATTTGAGAGTGATCGGATGACCAATGCTTGTTCTGCAAGCTTTGTCTCCAAGGTAGACAACCGCTTGTTTGTTTTTTCCTTGTCCTCCATCTTCATACCTCCTAGTTTATGATCAGGCTTTGTGATGCCCATGGTTGAAACACCAATGGGCACATCCTCCCTTCCATCATAAATTAAGAGCTTCCTCAGATGTGGTACCACCATAGCCTCAAATTGCTTCATGAATTCCATCCCCAATACAGCCTCATAGTCATCAATCCGTACTATGGTGAAGTCCGCTTTCCCGGACCATTCACCAAGTATGGTGTCCAACTTTTCAGCTATAGGATCACTGTCGGGGGAGAATTTACGGTCTTCATTTGTGCTTCTGCTAGCGCAAGTTTCAGCCCAAGTCTCCTTGCAGTTTCTTCACTCATGAAGTTATGTGAAGCTCCACTATCGATCATGGCGAGTACCTCGGACTCACCAATCTTCATCTCAACATATTCTAACCCATTCCTTTCCGGGTCTCCTTCTTTGTGATCTTCATCCACTTCTGCCTTTGAAGTAGCGCTAGGCCCTTCTTCACTTGCAGCCTTGTCGTGATGATCACCAGTAGAAGAGACCTCTATTACCATGTGTTCTTGAATTTGTGAGGTTCCTTCCTTGTTCTCTTTCTTTTGTTTCTTCCTGGACTTGATTTCATCCCTCAAGGCCTGGAGATGCTTTTCAAAGATTAATCAATCCTTCTTTTTCTAGTTCAAGGCATGTCTCGTACACAGTTCCTTGAGTTCTGCTTCCAGTGACATTCCTTTCCTTGTAAGCCGAAGGGCTTCTTCTTCATCAAATTTCGAGGCCCCTTTTTTCACTATGGCTCGAAGACCTTTCTTCGTTTCGGTCAGCCCTTTGCCACAGTTCGTAAATGCTTGTCTTAGCCTCTCCGTTTCTGCAAGTAATTCCTCTTCAAGTTCTTCCATGGTAGCACAACCCAGCTTCTTAAACAGGGGTGTTTCCGCTGAGTCACCTGCAAAAACTTTGTTGGCCTTCTCCATATTTCTGCGGATATCTGCTTTAGATCAAGCAGATCCACCTTCAATTTCAACTTGAATACTCTATCCAAGTCTTTACCAGCTCTAGACCGAGCCTTGTTATTCTAAAGCACCTGAACTTTGTCCAAGTCTTCACGAGCAACCCTGCTCTGATACCACCTATCATGCCCCCAATCTTTTTTTTTCTTATTGGGCGGGTGCGGCACCACCGTGTACGTTTATTTGTTCAATAACCACACATATGGACTACGCCTTAACCAACATAAACATGCTTAAACTGTTATCTCATAACTATGTAAAAGCATTAACCATCATAAATCATGATAAACCATTCTTAACATTTCATATGCAATTAAACCGAATAACAATTGCAAACAACCATGTAGAATGGGAGGGGCAACTCCCGGTAAAGTCTGCCCACAAGTTTTTATTACAATTTTCAATATTACAACAAGTGTGCTGGGCTAAAATCCCACGGCCAACACTTAAACTTTCTTATACACCAAGGCATAGAACAGCCTTAACATTACACCCACTTCCACAGTCAAGTGTGCATCACCGATATGCCACTTGCCTTAAGCCCGTCATAAAACCTGTTCACGGCCTTCATCGTTCGCCCTCCTTACCAAGTCTAACCGATAACCGAATTGCGCCTGTCTTATTGCTGCGCATAAGACATGCGCATTACACTATAAGATCTGCGCCCTTTCTTTGTCGTCCAGACTTGAGAGTGCTTGCTTGAGTGATTCGAATGAGCCTTCGTGCTCACCCTTATATACGTTTTCCATTACGTTTGGGAGGGGTGTCGGTTCTAAAACTGACCCCCATAATTATAATATAATGCCCCTCTTATTTTAAAGCCGACGTTCATATTAACTTGAACTGCCATGTGTTAAACTCTTTGGCGGGTCGGCCTTTTCCATATGCAAAGCCGCCCATGCCAAGGTATAACCTTCAGCTTTTCCGCTATGTCGTTCGTTGCTCGTTACCGCTTGACCTTACGCGCTCGCCTTCATTGGAACTATGCTGCCACGCTGCCGCCGTTTCCCGAGCCCGCGCTGCCTGCCTTTGTCCGCCCACACTGCCGTCCTTGTTCGAGCCTGCACGAACCATCTGCTGGGCGAGTGGGCGCACCCGTGTGCAGCCCACCGCCGTTATGTTAACACGTCCATTACCTGGTGGGCGCACCCCGTGCATAGCCCACACCAACACTGAACGCTCGAACGCTCGTTTGCACGACCCGTTCATCAGGCGGGTGGGCGCACCCTGTGCACAGCCCACCGCCATACCCAAATTGTCTGAACGCTGCACGACCGTTTACCGCCGAACTGCCTGAACGTTGCACGCCCGTTCACCGCGGAACTGCCTGAACGCTACACGCCCATTCACTGCCGAACTTCCTGAATGCTGCATGCCCGTTCACCGCCGAACTCTCTGAACGCTATACAGCCGAACTGTCGACCCGCGTTGCACGACCCGTTCACCACTGAACTATAGACCTGCGCTGCACGACCCGTTCACCAGGCGGGTGGGCGTACCTCGTGCACAACCCACCGCCATATATGGTAGCTATAATACATATATATTTTTGCTGCCTGAACCATGGGTTGGGCGGGCGCACCTACGCAAAGCCCATCACCCATATGCCAACACTTATATACATATGTATATGCTCCACCGTGTATGAAGAAACTCCGTTTGATGATCGTTCAGGGCACCCGCCCCTTGGGCTTGAGTCGCCCTCGGGTCGCTTGCCCATCGTGCGCGGGGCGCCCGATTCATTTGTCTCCACGTCGTGTAGCTTTGCTCATCGTTTGCCAACCGTGTCCGGGTTGCCCGCCCATCGTGCGGAGCACCCATCCATCATCATGCACACCTGCCCGGGTTGTGCCTCCGGCCCATTTTGATGTGTAGAAGAATGTCTGCCCATCGTGCGAAGCGCGCGCCCGTCGTGCGGGGCGCACTCCCGTCATCGTGCGCCTGCCCGATTCACCAGGGCGTTACACTATGGAACTTGAACTGCTGGTAATACTAGTGCATGCTACAGACCTACAAGTATGATTTCAAGCGTCCCCATTGATTCGAGGCGGGGAGATTCACATGTTGCAATCAGTGCTATTGAATATTGTTAGCCGTGACAGATTTGGAAAAATTTAGTGATTACAGAAAATGCTTTTTCATTCCCCTGGCATGAATGGCAACATTTTATGAAATGATACTGTTATATTAATTGGAACCTTGTTTGACTATGATGTTGTCATATTAATTGGAACCTTGTTTGACTATTTATGTTTCAGTTAAGTAGAAAGCCGTAGCTATTAACTATGTTTGAATCATAGCTATCTTCGGTCTCATCCCAAGGAACAATTTACGAATTATGTAACATCGTTGAATACCAAAAAAGTGATTTATCCTTGTCTCCAACTCTCTTTAGTATTGAGGTGAATTACAACCGAAGGGCTTAAAGTCCAAGCCATCAAACTCTGTGAAGGTATTTAAAAGACATAAAATTCAAACTCGTTACTCGTGAGAACTGTGTCCCAAAACTGTAAGGCCACAGATTTTCAATTCACACATGACAAACCAATTTTGCTATGTAAACATACTTTTATCATAGATCTTAGAGGAAAAGTAAATTCACATGAACAACTAATGCTGCCAAGCTGAACATCTTAATAAAGAACAACATTTTGCAAGTAATCATTAAGTCTTCATGGATGTACACGACATCATTCGAGCCATGAGTACATCAACAAGCCTTGAAAATCTTACAATTAACACATTCATAAACACTTAAAATCTTACAACGTGCACAATCTAACAAGAATCATTACTTTTCAAAAAACCAAATGGATAAGCTATTTATACTTATCTTCTTAGCTAATAATAGGTCAACTAAAATATACTCTTTCTTGCAACTATCCATCATCTAGCCATATCCAAATTTTGAGGGAATTTTCAATCAAGGAGTTTCACACACAATTAGTAGTTGCATACTTGAGAGTGGGAGTCCAATATCTAGTCAATTTCACACGTGCTCTCTAATAATGAGAACCAAAGTGACTCACTTACTCACTAATTTAAAATACAGGGCTTCAACGAAGGTCGAATGTGTTATGTATAACTTCCGAGAGGTTGAATCAATTTGTTTTGGTGGTTTCAGAAGTACCTTTTCATGAAAAGCATCAAAAGTGTTTGTATTCCACTTTCAACATAGTCTTACAACCTTGCAAGAAGCACCATATTCATTCAAATTTCCATATCCTAGTCGTTGAACAACTGGGTAAAAAGTACCAGGTGGTCTCACACCCTCATGGAAAGCACCATAGTTATTCACTTCCTCCCCCTCACTCCCCACTAATCCTCTAGGCTTCAATACACTATCTAATGGCCTATGTACAAAAGACCTAGGGAATATCACCCTAGCTTTTGAACACTACTTTTGAGAAAATTGAGTCTAAATTAGTCATTTGACTAATTGTAGATGCTTCGTTGCCTCTATTTGGAAATGTTCTGATTCTCATTTATGCTCTTTGTGATCACTCTTATTCATCTCATTTCACATGTTTACTATTTCCTTCCTTTGCGCTTCACTTCAATGATCACACATTAAGTGTCTTCTCCTTCACACCTTCAACCATGTTTTATCGTAGCTTCCCTTCTCCCAACCGCATTCCATGGTGAAGGGGATAGATATGGGCATTGACATAACCCATGTTTCTTGTTCCAAAGCTTTTATGACTTTTATTTTATGCTAGTCCTTGGTTGAGGTAGTATGTAAAGAAATTAAGCGAAGCTAGTATGAGCTTGCTCATGGCACACCATAGGCAACCAAACATACACACAAAAAGTATTCCAATAGACGCAAAAACATATTTCACCTAAGAGCTCTGGGTTCATATGTAACTCCCCTAAGCTAATCATAAATTCATTTTCACATAAATTTACATATTTCCATGAATCACACACTATTGTGTTTACATACATGAGGTGTTAAGAAAAAGGGTTGTTACAATAAGAGGTGAAATACTAACTTATTGTGCCTAGTGAAACTGATCAATCCTCTAGAGGATGCAAATCATTTTTCCATACTGATTGAATAAAGGGACATTTCAAGAACACATAAGAGATAAACTCTTCCTAAAATTGAAGAAGATGATACTCAAAAGGACTATTTATTCCCCTCAGTAATTTAAAATTTAAAATTTATATTAAAATTTATCTGAAATCTTATATTTTGTGAATAAAAATAAGATATGGTATTGAATTAAAATAAGAACCTTCATAATGATGTACAGAAGGATAATACAATGAAGTTTTTTTTAGGCTAATTATACTTGTAACTTGACAACCTTACTATGGTCTTTGTTCTTAATATATATTAGTATTTTTTCAATATTTATTAATTTTTTACTATGTTAAATTACAGGGGCTCTTTGAAGGCATTAGGGGATTCTTCAGGTATAAAATGGCCATCCTAAGGAAATTATCAAATAATATCAGAAATAATAAAATAAGGTTACATTAGATGGGACAAAAAAAAAATAATATTTTTTCAACATATCTTCCTATGGAATTAACAGCTGCCATCCCTAAGTCTATTACCTCAGATCAGAATTGGGCCCTATGCACGGAAAATATCTTTAGAAGAGGTAGAGGAAGCGATTAGAAGCATGCCCAATGATAAAGCTCCATGTTCAGATGGCTTCACCATCAATTTCTACAAGGCTTGCTGGAGCATCGTCAAGCAGGAAGTATGGGAGGTAGTGGAGGACTCCAGATGGTCAGGAACTATTCTAAAATCCCTCAACTCCATCTTTCTAGCACTCATACCTAAGGTTGAAGATGCTAGGACACCTAACAAATTCAGACCCATTACTTTATGTAATGTAATCTACAAGATTATTTCAAAAGTCATAGCAAACAGACTGAAGACGATACTCCCTGGTATAATCTCAGAAGAGCAATCGGGCTATGTTGAGGGTAGACAAATTCTTGATAATATCTTATTAGCATAGGAGATGATTCACTCACTTCATTCAACAAAAGAAGCAGGCATGCTCATGCAACTGGATCTATCAAAAGCTTATGACAAAGTTAGCTGGAAATACCTTGAAGCTGTTCTAGTAGCTTTTGGCTTCTGCAGGACCTGGATCCAATGGATTCTTGCTCTCATCAAATCTCCAAGATATTCCATCCTTGTCAATGGTGCTCCTTATGTCCCTTTCACACCTTCGCGGGGGATAAGACAAGGGGATCCCTTATCACCTTTTCTCTTTGTAATTCTAATGGAAGGCCTCAGTCGAACCATTGCCAAGAAGAAAGCGGAAGGAACCATAAAAGGTTTATAGCCTATAAGATCGCTTCCTACCACCACTCATCAACAGTTTGTCAACGACACCATGTTACATGGATCACCCACTGTGAAGGAGGCGGTATCTTACAGAGCCATCCTGGATCTCTTCAGCCTTGCCTCTGGCATGGAAATTAACTTTTCTAAATCCACTATTTTCTTTTTCAATACTCACCCGATAGTTCAAACTCACTTATCCCAGCTGCTAGGCTTTAGGATTGGCTCCCTACCTTCGAGATATTTGGGAGCTCCACTGACTCTAAGACCCTGGCAGAAAGTTCATTGGGAGAAAGTACTTGACAACATGAAGAAAATATGTTCACACTAGACGAACAGAGCTCTCAACTTAGCGGGCAGACTCATCCTAACCAAAGCTATCCTACAGGCCATCCCGCAATACCTTCTCTCTATGCTTCCTGACCCCAAAGGCATTCTACAGCAAATGAGAATTATTCAGCGATCCTTTCAATGGAGTGGAAATGGGGATAAGAAAAAGTGGGCTTTCGTGGCTTGGAATAAACTCTGCATGCCGAAATCTATGGGAGGATTGAATCTAGTTGATCCAGGGGTGGTCAACCAGACCTGTGGAGCTAATATATGGTGGAAATGGATTAAGAATCCCACCTTACCATGGGCTAGGCACTGGAAGGAAAAGTATTTTCCAGATTGTGACACTCAGGACCTCATCAGACTACAGGAAACCCCGGAAGGATCACCCATATGGAATTATGCCAAACATAACAAGAACCTAGTTCAGGAGCATAGCTTTTGGGAGATTCGTAATGGCAGGTTGCCCTTGTTCTGGGAAGATGCTTGGCAGCAGCTCCCTAAACTAGATTCACCAGAACTAAAAACCATAAAGCAAACAAGTCAAAATCAGGGTAGATACAGAGTCAGGCAGTATTGGAATCAAAACAGTGGAGATGCTAACTGGAGGGAATGGATAAACTTAAATCCTAGGAACATAGAGGAAAACAACCACACTTATCAGCATTTCAATGAGCGCATCTTAAAAAGAAAGATCAGGAAAACTGAAGAGGATGATAATGTAAGGTGGGGTCTTAAAGGTAATGGCGACTTCTCATTGAAAGAAGCCAGGAACATGATAGTAAAGGAAGAACAGGCAGAGGCCATGTAGTGGTGCAGCAAGGTCTGGGACAGCCTTCTATGACCGAAGATCAAAACTTTCCTCTGGTTACTGATGAGAAATAAGACTTTAACATGGGATAATTTGTGCAAGAAAGGTTTCAAGGGACCCTCAAGATGCCCTATGTGTTTTGTGGAGGAGGAGTCCCTGAACCACCTCTTCAACACCTGTGAATGGGCCTGTCAATTATGGAGTTGGATGGAAGGGATTCTCAGCAGCTCTGATCGGAACAGAGATTCCATTCACAGTACTGTACTGAATTGGAAGAAAGACTTCTCTAATTTACAGACAGTCAATAGCATTTGGAAATCAGTACCAAGATTTTTACTTTGGTCTATCTGGAAGGAGCGTAACTGCAGAATCTTCCAAGATGAACACAGGAACATTGATTTCTCTAAAGACAATATAATAACCAACATTCAGCAGTTAATCCAAACAAAATGTAAAGTGGAAAGAAACGAGAAGCCAACAGCACAGGACTTACGCATATTGAAAAGCTTCCGGCTGGAAGGGACGAGCAACATTACTGCTCCGAGACATAGTATGCAGCCAACCTCACAGAATGATAAATGGCAGCGCCCACCGGAAGGAGGTTTGAAATTGAATTTTGACGGGGCCTCGAGAGGCAATCCCGACATGGCAGGAATTGGAGGTTTCCTACACAACCAGCATGGAGAAATTCTCCGCATCTATTATAAAGCACTCGGGGAAAGCAAAAATAATGAAATGGAGTTCGCAGCTCTAGATCATGGTTTAAGACTTGCAAAAACCAGGCGCCTTTGTAACATAATTTTGGAAGGGGATTCAACACTGGTCATTTCCACAACTCAAAAAATGCAGTGGGGCACTAAGTCAAACAAACCTACAAAGCATTGGCGACTAGCCAAAGTTACAGAAAACATTGCAGAACTCATGGCTGGCATGAAAGGTCTAGTCTTCCATGCAGTTAGACGTCGGGCAAACGGGCTGGCAGATTACCTGGCGAATTGTGGAGTAGACAGTCAGGAAAGGGGGTGGGACAATTGTTGGGAGGAGGTGGACTGCCTGAATTTGAAAACACGATGCGCACAGCTGGCACAGCAAGACCTAAACGATACCGACCGGGCATGACCGACAACGGTATATTTGTCCAGCACCGTAAAAAGGAAACTTCAGGCAACGGCTGGGTTTGTCATCATACAAGCTGGATGATTGGACAGTGGCGGCGGTGGTTATCAGTGCGAGGGAGAGCCAAACATGGGAACCATCAACTTGGTTCATGCCATGAGATAATCCATAAAGACCATTTGGGGAGCAAGGACAACTGCCTCGAACCTGATAGGAAGGAAATCAGAAACATCTATGCGCCTGCAAGGGAAGGATTTGAGAGGTGTGCAAACACCCTCTGCATTAATTGCAACAGTACCACCACTTAGGATCGAAAGGAAGGGCACTCTCTGGAGAATTCTATGGCTCAAAGCTATTTAACCAAGAGTTCTTGCTCGGTTTCCTCCATATCTATCCTTAGCTCTGCTAGCAACCACCACCAGTCTGTTAGAGGAAGGAGTTACCGTGATATTTTCAGAGGGAACAGTATGGATGCGGGAAGTTGTAGATGCACTGCGGCTAACTGAGATTTACGCATAGCACAGAACATGTATGAAACTAGAGCCTCAACGAGAAGCAAACGCAAAATCGCGGAGTTGGAGGCTAAAGTGAAACAGGAAGAAGTGCAAAATCAGGGAGGAGCCGCAGTGGATGAGGTTGATTGGTTGAATGACCCGGGAACGCCCGCCAAAAGAGCAACTCAATTCACTCGCACTAAGGCGGAGAGTTGGAGGGTAAAGACTCTCCTGGCGAAAGCCCTGAAGATGAAAGAAGATGGGAAGAAGCGTACTGGGAAGGAGCACCCAGCTCTGGACAATCAGTCAGGTAATCCTCCCGAAAGCTATGAGTCCCTGGAGCGCAGAATCACCGCTGTTCAAGAAGGAGTGGAGGTGGTGAACAAGAAACTAACCCTGCTCATCAGACTGCTTCGTCAAACCTTGAGCCCGGACCCCCTAGTGCAGGATCAAAGGATGAAGGAGGCTCAGGACTTCCACTCCATGCAGGAAATGCAAGCCAAAATAGACAGGCACATCCTGGACGTGGGTCTGGATACAACAAGTCGGATTGGAGGCTTCCCGTGCCTTGGCGGGCTCCCCTAGGCCTCTGTTTCTCTCTGTTTGGTTTTGTCTGCTTCGACTTCTTGCCAGTCCATCTTGTCTCTTTCTTTTATCTTTGTGTTATGTACCAGCCTCGGCCCTATGCTTAGTTGCGTTGCTTCGGCCCTATGTCATGTTTTTTGTCAATGTCCAAATTTTGACAGTGTCGTGGCGCTCTATTTCTATGTTCAAGAGCAAGCCGCCCTGCATGGTGTGCAGGTCGTTTATGGAAGCCCCGCATAGTGGTTATTTTGGTCATGGAAGCCCAAAGCTAGTTCACAGCGAGGTTGAAATGGTTATCTGAGGTTTCCATCTGCCTCGGCAGACTTTTTGTAAAATATTTTCTTCTTTAATATATATACATCTGACTTACCAAAAAAAAAATAACTGAATGAAAGTGTTATTACGTCCTTAAATTAGAGGACACTATGTTTCATTATTATTATTCTCTATCCAATAATTCATGTCTCACACATAGGTCACTATATTTCTCCATACTAAAGTGGAACGTAGTAATTGATTAGTTGATTTCAGCTATAAACCTATTGATTCTTGATCTGTTAAATAAAAATTTATTCACAAGATCCTTGAATAGCTTCATATGAAGATGAACAAAAGATCCATTTGAAAATTTTATATCTCAGACCTATATATAAATTTTAAATATTAACATTAACACCCAAATTATTATAGATTTGGTTTAGAAAGATAAAAAAAAAACCTACAAATTTTATAGTGTTTAAAAATTCTAAAAATAAAATTTATGGATGCTAATGTGTGTATATATAAATTGAAATAACACACTATAAACCATAATTAAATATATTAGAGATTTAAGTAAAAGATAGTTATCTCATAGTATCATTTTATAAGCACACACATTGGAACATTGCTTGAAGTACTTATTTGCATTTATTAAAGTAAGTGTCATCAAATGAAAAACTTTATGGTGACTTTGGGGTTGTCAACGAAACTAGTTAACATCTAATCCTACTCTTAGGCATTGAGGAAGTGAGATGTTACTATCTTACCAGTTTAATCACTACACAAAAAAGAACATATCACAAATTAGATTCGAATTCAAGTGAGCAAGATAACAACTATCTCTTCAACCGCAAAAATTAAACCTAATTGCCAATATATTTACGCCATAAGGCATTCCCTCTGAGAAAGACATCCCTAAAATGTGACATGTGCGATACTCAGCCATTGATTCTGTGTGTTAGACGATTGGGGTGTTTTTTGCCGTTGGTTTAATTTTTTTTTCATAGAAAAATGTTGTTTTTTCCACCAGCTGGAAGACAGAGAGGGAGGATCTGGCAATGGGCCATGAAAGGCCAGCCCTCTTGGTGATGAGACTCTTCACAATGACTGAACCTAAACGTATCTTAGCAGTGACTAAACGTGTCTTTCTTCTTGGTTTGGTGTCTTTCTCCCTGCCTGAGGGCTTTGTGCTGTTATATCACTATTTATACGCTCTCCTTCACACATGGGATTTCCTGGCTGCCTTAATTTCATTGCCTAATTCGCTGCTCAAGTTCATACAACGCCTTGTGAAGTGATTACGGCATTTGCCCAGAAGTCTTCTGAAGTCTTCCGACCAGTAATCTGTTGGGGTTTGTACCGGTATGTGAATTTTTTTTGGAATTTCTATATCGCATGCTTCACTAAATTCCCCTTTGATGTAATTAATTGTAACTTACAGACAAGGTATCATTACTTCCACTGTTGTTTTGGGCTTTATTATTTATGATGGGAGTAATGCCCAATGTCAGTGAATTGTAAATGGTTCATTATGTTTTGATGTGGATGACGAAGGATTTTCATTTCCCCTATTTTTTTTACGAATATACTCAGCTTTAGAAAAACACGAGGCCTAAATACCAGATACTTTGCAGTCCTGTAGGTAAACATTATCAATTACGACTTTGTGGAACATTATCGATATCGATCCCAGAATTGACTCGATGAGACGCAAACAAGGAGATCATCTTGCACTCTCTTATGCGAATTATGGACAACTTTGTAGAATTCTTTCTTGGCCTCCAAGGAATGATGAAAATTCAATGATGTAGACCTGTTTTCAATTCTTGAGTTATAACGTTGGCCAACGTAAAACCAAATTCCAAACACTAGGGCACAAAACCCTAATCCACACAAAATAAATCAACAACTGGCATAAATTTGTTGGCACACCTTCTTTGGAGTATATAACTTTAAGATGGTGTGCTAAATAAATAAATAAACTTGACATTGTAATCTATGCTTCCACGCGGCTTCATAACAATTCTCATTATATCGCTCACAATATTATAGAACTGCTCCATATAATCCTGTTGGTAGCTTCTAGATATGAGTCAATAGTAACCATTTGATATCAGGCATCGTTCCAATATTAACACACCAAATATATTTTGTAAGATATCAACTAACTTACAGACAAGGTATCGTTACTTCGACTGTTGTTTTGGGCTTTATTATTTATGATGGGAGTAATGCCCAATGTCAGTGAATTGTAAATGGTTCATTATGTTTTGATGTGGATTACGAAGGATTTTCATTTCCCCTATTTTTTTTACGAATATACTCATCTTTAGAAAAACACGAGGCCTGAACACCAGATACTTTGCAGTCCTGTAGGTAAACATTATCAATTACGACTTTGTGGAACATTATCGATATCGATCCCAGAATTGACTCGATGAGACGCAAACAAGGAGATCATCTTGCACTCTCTTATGCGAATTATGGACAACTTTGTAGAATGCTTTCTTGGCCTCCAAGGAATGATGAAAATTCAACGATGTAGACCTGTTTTCAATTCTTGAGTTATAACGCTGGCCAACGTAAAACCAAATTCCAAACACTAGGGCACAAAACCCTAATCCACACAAAATAACTCAACAACTGGCATAAATTTGTTGGCACACCTTCTTTGGAGTATATAACTTTAAGACGGTGTGCTAAATAAATAAATAAACTTGACATTGTAATCTATGCTTCCACGCGGCTTCATAACAATTCTCATTATATCGCTCACAATATTATAGAACTGCTCCATATAATCCTGTTGGTAGCTTCTAGATATGAGTCAATAGTAACCATTTGATATCAGGCATCGTTCCAATATTAACACACCAAATATATTTTGTAAGATATCAACTCAGCAATAATTTTGACATAACATATCAATGATGTGGCTACAATAATTTAAAATCAAGTATAACGTTGATGTTGTAGCAAAATGATTTAAATGTAGATGTTGCAAATGAAATATGTGCCATATCGATCTCTGCTAATGTCAATTACAATGCTCCATCACATATGCATGACAATAAATTCTCCATACATAAAGTAACGTCGCTCCATGTAAATGCTTCCACTATGCACGATATACCATTGCTCCATTAAATAGTAATGTTGCTTTATGTGAACGTGGACACTAGTAATGAATTGTTCTGCAATTTTGCATAGATAATGAATTGTTCTGCAAACCTTTTAACCTATGGTCTGGAATATTGTGGCATGTGTTACCTTGTTATGCCGTGTTACATTACTGTTCCTTTAATTAATTAACATTTCCCAGACTATGTAATGAATTATTTTTCCACCACATATTAATTCCACTGTAACTACAGATTCCTACCCATCCATTTCATTATCAATTGATTTATCTTATTTCTCTCTTATTTCTAGGCGTTTCATCCCATATTTTCTGCCTCAATTCCATTAGTATGCCTATGCATAGATAGTCATAGTTTGTAACCCCTTTCTTCACCTCGCCATGCAACTGTTATACTACAAATTCTCTTCAAGGCTTTCTTCATTTCATTATGATTTCAAATATACTTGCTTTCAGCGCTTTTGTAGTTCACCCCCTATCTTCAAACCAATCTTGTTTATGAATTATATGAGATGGTTGGAGAGTGGAAAAATTATCAGATCAAACCCTATTTTACATAAAACATGGAACTGTGTTCAAATATCTGAAAAAGCATACTTTGAGGGTATCCATTATGATTTGCGCCAATTCCAATCTTCTCCAACACTTGTATATAAAAAATTGTGCTTTATATTTTTAATTTCTAATACAAAAACATTATATTAGATTTTCTTTTCCCCTATTTTTTTTAGGAATATACTCAGCTTTAGAAAGAACTAGTAGTCTTATTGAATTTAGATATATTTATGTTAAAAGATTTTGGCCTTGGGTGGATGTAGTGTGTTTAAGTATCCCAATATCAAAATCTTGACAAATTAATTGCTTATGGTGAGTATATTCGTTTGGATACCTATTTGCAATTTAAGGTTTTCATTATAGTGATAGGACTATATTTAATGATCTTGAGATCTTTGATTCTCATTTATTTTTTAATCTTCGGTGAAGTTTTTAAGGGATCTCTTTCTACCATTTTAATATTCCTACAGTAACCGCAATGAGGCAAGGTTTTTACTGCAATATGGATAATTTGTCCTTTCAGCCATTTTTATATTCGACTTCTTTCTACTGACCTATTGGTTTCCCTTCTAAATTAGGCTACATCCATTTGTCAATGCTTATTTAGCTTCAAACTCGGCTGCGACTACTAACTAACCAATCTTGTTTATCAATTATATGAATTATATGAGATGATTGGAGAGTGGAAATATTATCAGATCAATCCCTATTTTACATAAAACATGGAACTGTGTTCAAATATCTGAAAAAGCATATTTTAAGGGTATCCATTATGATTTACGCCAATTCCAATCTTCTCCAACACTTGTATATAAAAAATTGTGCTTTATATTTTTAATTTCTGATACAAAAACATTATATTAGATTTTCATTTCCCCTATTTTTTTTTACGAATATACTCAGCTTTAGAAAGAACCAGTAGTCTTATTGAATTTAGATATATTTATGTTAAAAGATTCTTTCTGTACTTTACATCCTGGTCTAAAGCCAAATATGTTTGGTAGTAATTGTTATTGGTTATTGCATTCATGCATAAGTCAAGAAACTTAGCATAGAAGAGAGAAAAGCTAATTTACAAGTTTTCTAAAGCGAAGAGGAAAATTGTACATAATAATGCCTTAGTGATAAAGTTGAAATTTAGTACATGAAATTACAACTAAAAAAAATTCATATCATCTTTACTCAACTTTTTTCAAATGCACAGGAATACATCCTTCACTATTGTTAATTGCCTTAGTTTAATTTTTTTAATACACAGTGATTCATTCTTCACAATTGTTAATTGTTTTAGTTTAATTCTTTTTTTTTTCAATGTACAGGGATTCAACCTCCACAATTGCCTTTGCTTAAGTAATTTGGACACTTGCCTGCTGGTACAGAATTTACTCTGGACATTTGCCTGCTGGTAAGGAATTTAAAGCTAACCAATTCACCTTTTGTGATCATACTTTATACTTTTTATTTGTTTTAATCAATAACGTTGTATTCTCCCTTAAAAAACTCATAATGTTGAAATACTATATAAAGCTAATCAATTCACCTGTTGAGATTATACTTTATACTTTTTATTTGTTTTAATAAATAATGTTGTATTCTCCCTTAAAAAATTGATAATGTTGAAACACTGAATTCAAATGTACATATATTTTAAAATTATGTACAATTTAACAACACTAACTACATCTCTTTATACTTTTGAAATTGTCCCAATTTAACAACGCTATCACCTCTGTTTGCATGATTGAAGCAATAGTTAGTATATATACATTAAAATCGCATCCACAAAATTAGAGTCCATTGAACGAAGGAAGGAAATTCTCATGACAATGACATAGATCTAGGCCGATAATAAATTACAACTAAAAAAAATTCATATCATTTGTATTGAACTTTTTTCAAATGCACAGGGATACATCCTTACAATTGATTTAGCCTTCACTATTGATTCAACCTTCAGCCTTCAGGTATTTAATTTAATTTGTTTTTGAATGATTTCTTTATTGATGCTGTTTAGTTACATTTAATTTTTCAAATTATTTTCAAATTAAATATTTAATATGTTATTTAA
>APFE030440025.1:0-19311 GCA_000404065.3 Pinus taeda | reverse complement strand
ATGGAAATCACTCTCCTCACCTTCAGCTTTAGCACTCACTGGACCCAATGGGCCATGTCCTTGGTCACCAGTATGTTCTTTGCCATTCTCATCAATGAAACCCCTTTGACAATTTCAAACCCTCTTGTGGCATTTAACAAGGAGATCCCATTTCTCCATTTCTTCTCCTTGAACTTATTTGGCCACCTTATTCTCCTTAAATATATGATCCATGATATGCCAACTTATATCTTCTCTATCCTAGTAACGCCCACCTGCAAAGGACCTTCCTATGGGGAGGATCTCATCTTGTGTAGAAATGGTTGCTAGTTAAATGGGACACACTATGTATTTCAAAACTTGTGAGAGGTTTAGGCTTGCAATATCTTGAAACGGTCAACAAAGTGATGGTAGTCAAAATATGGTGGAAATGGGTCAAACACTCTTCAGATCCATGGGTGCACCTTTGGAACATGAAATACGCCAATAACATGAAAAAGAATGACCTTATTTGGTTATCCCCAATGATGCATGGTTCCCCCATTTGGAACCTGATGAGCCCCAACAAACACATAGTCCATACACATAGCTTCTCAGAATTTGAAGAAGGAAAATCAACAAGGTTCAGTAAGATTCATGGTAGGAATTACTTAGCTTGGTCAACAACTTCCACCTACCTTTAAGCCAAGAGCACAGTGCTAAGGGTGAACTCAAGTTTATCAATACTGTGTAGCGGACGACACCAGCTATGATACATAGAAATGGAAACAACCGATGTCCTCACAAAGACAGGGATGCTTGGAAAAGACTCCAAAATTTGAGAAAAAACTAAGTAGTTTAAATCATAAGCAAAAATGTAGGTTCATATATTCTTTGACGGGGTTAAAAAAATGTAGGAACTTTTATAGTAAAATAAACATGTTATCTAACTCAATAGGCACATCTAAATGACCCAAATCCATTCTAAAAATATATTTGGTTCATAGGATTATGGCCAAAGATATCCATGTTCACATGGTCTCTAGCGAGACACCACATTCTGACATGGGGGAATTTGATCAAAATAAGCTTCACGGGACCCTCCTAGTGTTGAATATGCAACAACTAGTAGGAATCTATGGAACACTTTCTTGACTTTGCGAGAATGTAAACAAACTTTGGGAAAAAGTTGCACAAGGCTTCCAAAGAACTGACTGAATGAAAGGCAACATAGTAGAAGCTATCAAGACCTAGAAAAATTCCCATCCAGGTCCTCAATAGGCTCTACACCCCAGAAAAGAGTCTTCCTATCTGTAACATGTGGAAAGAATAAATTTAATATATTTAATGACCAACATAAAAGTCAGGAGGGTATATTTCTACTCTTCTAGAAAAACATTGAGGAAACTATGTTTCTCTCCCACTAGGATGTTGAGTACTTCTAAGGGCATCCCAATGAAAAATAAATTATGACTTAATGGAAACTCAATAATCCTCACAGAAAATACAATTCTATATTCCATAGACCTAGAGATCCTACCCCAGAAACATGAACTCCTCCTCTAGTGAATTACTACAAAATGAAATTTGATGGAGCTTCAAAAGCAAACCATGGGGCAATAGGGATCATAGGAACCATAGGAAATCACATAGAGGAAGTCCTAAACATTTATAGTTGATACACAGGATAGGTAAGAAACAATGTAGCTAAACTTGAAGCCTTAATTCAAGGTCTCCTTGTGGCCATAAACAAAGGTTTTCCCACTCATTTCTAAAGTTGACTCCCAGCTAATTGTTTAGACTACCTAAAACTCTTCAATGGATCTAAACCCTGTAAGGACTCCTAAAGATGGAATCTAGATGAGAGCATTCACCATCTAGTGCAAATTATCTCTTAGCATGAACCAATAATTTTCTCCCATGCCAAACATAAATGTAATTCATACCAATGTTCTTGGCCAACAAACTGGTTAAAGATAAATCTACATACGAAGACCTAAATTTGACCTCACTTGAAGCAACACATGGGCCTTCCAATCATTAGATATAGCTAATAAATATTTCAACATCTCGTATTTGGGTGCCTCCTAGCTCAACACATATACTATGACCACCCATCCCAACACAGCATAACACATTTATGTCCAATGTTGGGCATCAGTCTTACTCAAATTTTCATGTAGCTCACATTCAATGTGAGAGAAATGGTGGTGATTGGAAGAAACCTAGGCATTTACACTACACTGAGGACATAGATTTTGGAGTTAATTTATATGACAAAATACATTCCCACATTTTTTATACTTTGTAGGTAGCTCACCTCTACTACATTATTTGGTCACTATTATAGATCCCCATATTTCTTACTAGCCTTGCTAGCTGGTCTCTATTACGTTTTTGGCCTCCTCCATAAGCAGTGGTTTCCTTTCTCCATCGTTATGCTTTGTTGCACTCACTCTTGTACTAGCCTTACCACTCTCTATCATTGGTCACCATTACACTTTCTTGACTTAGTTGTTATCCTTTGCTACATTTGTTGGGTAGTAAAGGAAAAGGATTTCAAAATTTTGTACAGAAATTCCTATTTCCATGAAGCCATATTAAGAGAAAGAGGTTTTCCCCGAGATGGTGGATGTGGGTGAGGGAATGGTAATCCTTCCCCAACTTGGAATAGTATAAGAGTGTAGAAATATGAAAAATATACACCTCAACATATCAGGTTCCTAGTCATTGCCACAGAATCTCAAGAGCTCAGGAATATTGGTGATGGTCATTGGGTTGTTAGGAACTTGTTGAGTCTTCATCTAGGGGACTAAGAAGAGGTCCTACGATTTGCAGAAGGAAGAATTAAAAACATAGAATTTCATTTGGTTCAGGAATGTTTATATTTGAGACCCTTATCGAAGACTTTGGAAATTCAATTCCCTCTTCCTCCACCACCTCCAACTTCTCCTAATTTGTAGGCACAATCAGACAATTAAAAATCACCTTTTTAGGGATCCAAACCTCCTAACCCTAAGATCCTAGGGCCTTATAAATCAATGGAAATGGAACCTGGTGTCCCTGGGAAACATGCTCAAGCTTATGCTTAAGTGGGGAGAGTTCAAATTGTAACTGATAGGGTTGTCGTCACGTCTACTCGACAAGGTGAAACATCATAGAAAAAGGCCACCATGATCTTATATGTCATATTCATTGAGTTAGAACAACCCCTATGGCTTCCAAAATGTTGGATGTTGAGCATGATTGTTCAGAGGTCTTTGTTTTAGCCGGATGTATACCACAAGAAGTTTGTACACCCGTCCACGTGGGGGGTGCGGGGGCTAGCGGTCCCCCGGCGGGGGTTCAGGGGCAGCACCCCTGAAGCTAAAAATAGATGTAAAATTTCTTTGTAAAAGTATAATAATTTCTAGTCAATCTGGGCCATTCATTAGGCGAATGAACTGATGGTAGAACTTATGTTTAGTTTAGGGTTTTTTTCACTTGAAGGCAACCCCTCTCTTTAGATGAGGGCATTGTATTGAGGCTGTATAATAGATGTGTATTCTTTGAGTGAGAAGCAAAGAGGTGAGACTGTGAGAGAAAACAACGGATATTACAATGGATGTGTTGTAGGTTGCGTCTCTTCATTTTGCTAGATAATAGAAAGGAAGGACTAGCTGTTTGGGGTGGACATAGCTCAAATTGGGTGAACCACATATATCTATGTCTCTCTTGTTTTATGTGTTTTCTGTGTTTATATTTCTACAATATTTTATGTATTCCATTGCTCCGTAATATATAATTTTCTAACACAAAAGGCTATGAAAGCCCTTTCTAATATCCTACCAAGAATGACTAGGCCAATTAACAATTTCTAGAAAATACTTTCATAGTTTCTGCTTTGTCACTCATTTTCCTATGCTCTTTTGATGTCTCCATCATGAATTATTTTGTTAATTTATTTTGGAAAATAAAACTATTCTCAGACTTATTAAGAGGATTTTATGGCTTCCCTATTATACAAGTTTCATACAAATTGCAACTGCTCAAGATTTTAAACTGTAAAAGAAGAGACACAATTCTACTCTACTGATCTTCTAAATGGAAATCAAAATTTAGAACAACATGCATAGACATGAAATAACAAAACCACAAGTACACGGTGATTTCTAAGGGAAACCAACTATGAAAAACCCCTCAAGCCACTTAAAATTAATCAATTGAATAGAGAAACTATTACAATTTCTTGCTCCATATATGAGTACAACCTACAAAAGAATAACTACTCTCTGTTGAAATGAGAAACTCTGGACAACACTTAGCCAATTATATTCACATCTAGACTCTTATTTCCTTAAGAAATCCTTGAGTAAATTAGCTGCTACAAGAGAGGAATTTCCTCCTATTTGATTGTGCAATTCCCAAAGATGGATTTACTAACTCCATGCAACAACTGTACATGCAAACTAGTATATAACTCATGTTCCAATGCCTTGCCATCTCCACTTCAGCTGAGGAATTTAAATTCCATGCATCCATTAGCTATTTTAGGTTTATTGATCAGTTAATTCATAGATCTCTGAGTTAGACTATTGTCCCACTAGACAATTGACCTTCCACTAACTCTATCAATAGTTAGAGGTTAGTTAATTGAATACAATTGAAAATAGCTGAACTAGATTTCTAAAATTTAGCAATCACACATGCATAAATGAACATCAATCCCTCTAACTCGAATTTACTGAGCTAACTAATTTACAAGAGCCATGTCACAATAGCTAAATGCCTCCAAGTTGCCCTGCTAACATGGAAATTTGATTTACTCAATTTGAACAAGTCTTTTTAGAAAATCAGAAAGGTGGAAAGGTTTTCTTATATAGGTAATTACTTGTGATTATTTTATCTTTATGTTATTCTTTTATATTTTAGGTCACCAAGAAATTATGAAAAAAATGACACAAGGACAATATGTGTAGGTAGAAAACTAGGGGAAAACCGTTATCTAAGGGAAAACCCAGTCAACTTTTCTTTCTTCATAGTTTCTTGAGATAATCCAAGACTCTAGACCCAAACAAATACTTCCTCCACACCAAGTCAACCCTCAATCCTTCTTGCATATGAAATCCCTTCCAAAGAAACATCGACCTAGCAGCATCAACAACAACTTCGAGCTAGTAGAAGATTCTCCCTGGTAGTAGTAGTTGCAGTAGCTTCAACCAGACAAGAAAAAATGCGATCTCCCTTGAGACACCTCAGAAGTGAGTGAGAGTTGTCCCAAAATTTCAATCTTGATGTCTTCTATCTTCCTCCAGAAACTCACATTCATTTCCATCTCTTCTTCTAGCACTTTCTCAATTTTGCACTTCCCAGCTTCCAGCATCAGATATTGAACTATGTGTATGGGAGAGATGCTCCAAATGAATTTGAACTACCTTGTGTATATAACCTTTCACGGAGGTGAAATTACTCTTCTTGAAGCCGACTTGGTGTGGAGGAGACCAGATTCATTTTTGACTCAAAAACAATAATTTCTACATGATTCAAAAAGCCAATAAGAGTCTCTTTTAATGTACAATGACTCTAATGACTAAAAATAAGTCCTATAAGTCCTCAATGGGGAATTTTACCTAAATCATGATGTCCCAAGCATGTAACCCATGCTTTAATAATTCATAATAATAAAAATAAAAATATTTAATTCATTCTATTGATAAGTACATCTGAAAATACATTAATGAAGACCAAGCCTAATTAAAAATTTCAACAATCCCTCTTAAGTAAGGAGATATTCATAATGGAAAGTACAAGGAAGATCTCATAACATATGAACCATGAAGAATTTTAGGCATTGAAATTCCATGGGCTAGATTCCTGACCAAGGAAATCTATCTAAGGTCCTCCAACTGTTTAGGCACTGTAGTGCCATGGACTAGATTCTTGACTAGGGAATTCTATCCAAGTGGGACTAAGATGTACTAAAACTTTTAGCCTCTCTAAGTACCATTAGTCTTACTTGCTAACCATCAAACCAGGGATCTAGGTGAACATTTGAGGTCAGAGCTGTAGGACCAACGTCACCCTCCCTACTTCAGGAATTAGACATCAAGACATAGTGTCGACCAGATGTCCTCCCAGGAAATTTCTCACCCATAAAGCCTCAACTTCTTGATTACTCCAATCAGTAACAAATCCTCCACAATAAAACATATCAGGAACAAATCTCTCCTAATCAAACAAATTAATCATGTAAAATATGCTAAGAAACTTCCGAGAGAGTTACTTGTACAAGCACAACCCCAATTAATAACAAAATTTCAAATGTACATACATGCAAACCTCCAGGGTCTTTCATATATCTTGATGTTGCTTCACAACATTTTCACAGTAGGACTTAGAGATTTCCAAATTAATCTTCAAAGAGGATTCTTCAACCATACAACTTCCTTTCCTACTTTTCATGTAGCAACATATTCCTCAAATAGACCTGGCTTCTTCTTATCTCAACATTCCTTCAAAATACATTCTCTAACTTCTTCTTTCATCATGACTATGGTATGACCTCCCTTTGAACTAGAGAGATTTCGTTCATCAAAGCTCCCTCTTAACTTAGGGATATTATTTTCATCCAAACTCCCTCTTAACTTAGGGGGCTCATATTCTTTTTCTACGACATCTAAGAATATTTCATGGCTTCCATCCTTCTCACGAAGGTTATCATGACCATTATAACTTTCTTTATCATGCTTATCAATGAACATCTTTACCATATTGAAGATTATGTACCTGCACAACTTAGATAAAAGGTACAACCAGATCTATGGAAGCATGAATTTAACCATATCATAATGATATAAATGAAATATTCATCTTTAGACATCATATACTTAGTTATATACTCTTCAACTTATTGCTAGGGTTTTTGTCATAAACCCTAGACTATATCATCAAGACTTTGAGCATTTCATAACAACCTACATTATATCTAGGGTTTCAATGTTCCCTCAAGAGGTATGACATACCCTAATACAACATATTGCAAACCCTATAAACAATTCAAACAAATATAGATCTACAATGTATCTAACAATTTATAATGTTAGACTTCCTACTAGGATTTAGTGCAAAACCCTAGATTTCTCACATGAGCTCAATCGGAATGAGTCACAACTCAATTCAAAGTAACAACATGACCAACTTCCACTAAGGTTTTTTGAATACCCTAGATTCTTCTTAGCAACAATCAATCATATCTCAACTTCATATTTCAACAATCTTACAAAAGTCTTAAATTATGACATTGTCATCATATATAAGAGATTTGGACCTCTACTAACGTTTAATTACAAAACCCTCAAACTCCCAAATACCATCATCCTAGAGAACTAAACTTTGACCAAGTCTTAGTTCCAAACCGTAGGACTCTTGATCATCAACGATTAGGGTCAACTCATACATCTAAGATTCTATCATAATGCACATGCATATCATAACCTGTGTTAATCAAAACCGAAGACACAAATATCAATAAAAGTTAGGCATATAAAAAACTTGATCAAACTAGGGTTTTATCATACAAACAGGTGCATGCCAAGGATTTCATTTCTAATACATTATAAGGGTCTTCCTTATACACCCTATCAAACCCTAATTATCTAGGGTTTCAATACAAAACATAACAAACCCTAAATTATCAATACTTCAAAGGTTCAAGATTTCACACATTACTAATCAACCCTAACAAATTAGGGTTTACGTAGCCATACTAAAATACCAAAAATGACATCATCAAATCATCAACCAATTTCTTTAAACTTCACCAATAACCCTAAGTAGGCTAAGGTTTTTCAAAAATAACCTTTCTAGGGTTCCACAAGAGTAAGCACAGATATGAAGATGGCCGTTTTATCTAATGATGAATCACCCAATAAAGAATCTTCAAGATTCAAGAAGCTAGACACAGTGATGTTAGTAATAGTTTCCTAACAAACCTTGTAATCCGAATACTTTGTTTTGTGAGGCCTTCTTCCTTGAGTCTTCAACAATTTTTCCTAAACAAGGAACATAAGAGTAGAAATGTGATTAGTATTTAATTCAAACAAAACTAGATAGGTAAGGAATACTAAGAATGAAAATGGCAATAAGATACTGATCTTTTAAGGTTGGTGTTATATGGAATTTGCATCTACGAATAAACACATTTTCCCTAGGTGGGTAGCTACACCTAGAAAAATAGAAAGAAAGTAGTCTAACTTTTTCCTATAGTAGATAGATTAGATGAAGGAACTTACTTGTAATATTTCACTTCCTTGACCCTCATTGAATCGCTCCTGTTTCTCCCACTTGAGCTTAAACCACTCAATAGGTACCTGTGTCAATAGAAACAGAAACAACAAATGATCAAACCATACATTATCTATCTACTATAAACCAATGGAATCAAAGACATTAAAATGCATAATTATCATAGATATGAAAAATAATATGAGAAAAGGAATAAATGCTTTATTAATGTAGAAAGAAGAGTTTCACCCAATACAGTTCAATCCTATGCCACTCCTCCAGCTTCAGTCCAACCCTCGCCACATCGAAAGCACACCAATCGAGCAACATAACATTGCTTGACATGAATTCAATTCTCAAACCAACATAATTTCCTTACAAACTTCAGATTCTAGTGCCATGACCACTATGCTGAGTGGTCAATTTATAGGAAATGGAGGTGGTTTTTTCATAAATGAGGGTATTTAATGGATTCTCAAACTTGGAGTTAGTTTCCATGGAGCAAGGGATGAGAGGATATGAGTTTAATGGATCTTTAGCCTATCAAATTTCGAGCTCATAGGAGGAGATAAGAGATTGGATCCTTCTAGAATCATCTAGAAACAAGGAATATTCCTAGGACACTATGAAAATTTCAATCAATCTCACCTAGCACAGGTCAAAGAGGGCCTAAGCGCACTGCACTGTAGGCCTGAATCAGCCTGCCTGCTCTGCAGCAGAGTTACCCCTGACCAAGGTTGCGCTCGTATCCCAAGGAGGCATTTCAGCAAGGTCTTAGGCTAGGAAACTTTCATGGATGGAATCATTCAATGAGATGACTTATCTAGGGCATCTAACAACTAAATTAGGGTTTGATGAGCCCTAATTGTACTGATCTAAATGTTGAGAGTGATGTGCCCAAATAGACCTGTAACAGTTTCCCCCTAAAGCATGAGTCGAAAATGATAATGTCAAGTGATATTATTTACAATGTGATGGAGAGGATCTAAAGTAGACGGTGACCTGCGTCGATTACAATACATAATATCATGATATTTTGAACTTTTCATGAATTGCTGAGGGAAGGAATACCCATGCTCAGCATATAAAATTTTCACTACATGTACATAAATCAGATAGTCATTTACAGGTATAGATCCATGATAGGATGACAATCTGTGTAAAGCCATTGTACAGATGATTTAGTACTCTTCTGAAATCACAGCCCAGATGGATGAAAATAGATCTAGGATATTCTATCTCGTCCAATCGTTCGCTCAAGTACGAGTCTAACCATGTGAATATGTGATCTGAAGTCGAACATGGGAAGACATCATCTGATTACCGGCCAATGATGTAAGCTATTAACAGACGCGAGAGAGATCATCGATAATGATAATGATTCTCAAGGTACTATAGTACATTCTGCATGGTGTGAATAGATGTTTTGATGTTGAACACCATACAAAGTCTTCCAGTCAAAGGCCAGTGATGTCAACATGTCACCGGAAGCGAAAAACTTGCCATTGATGTATGAAAGCTTCAAGGTACTGGAAGGGTGTTTCTAAGTCAACTTCCTCAATAATGTTTTGATGTCAATAAGAAGTGACTCATCACAGGACGGCCTTGATTTATCCCCCGTTAATGACACGAAATGAGAGTAATTATTTTGAATACATATTTGACTGATGAGACAAGGTTGAGGAATGGCGGTCATGAAAATCAAGGTTTATAAGTATTGCAAATGATGAAGTTTAATGAGTGACTTCTCTTGAACATGTCGGTGACGCTGAATTAATTGGAAACATTGACCCAAAACAAAAGTGTTGGATGGTGTGATAAACCATAGGTATGACAACCATCAAACAGATAACCCAACCCAAATAGTCACATAAATGAATTGAAATTGTCATGTTCAAGATAGACTTGCTACAATAAAGTGATTTATCCCTTTTCCCATTTTCCCCAGTCATTGTTGACAAATACCTGTTTATTTTTTAACAATATTGAGGAGGATAACATATGATTGTAGTATAATTCCACCCTTCAGGTGAATCCATCACTATGTGATGTTTTAACAAGCCTAGCCGAGGTGAAACTCGGTCTTGTCATGATGGACAAGTTTGTTGCTATTTGATGTTTTAACAAGTTTAAGGACAATGAGAACTCGATCCTTTTCATGTTTGGAGAGTTTGAAAAGGGACAAAAAGAAAAATCCACAAGTTTTTTCTAAATTTGTCTCTCAAGTCAAAAAAAGAATAAAATAATACAAGAGAGAACTTACTGACCATGTTCAATCAAAGTATTCATTTTTCGTAAGTGATCTATCTTAGTCCAGAAAAGGGGTAAACTTATATTGAGTAGATGTCAATTCCAATCTGTTTATGAGATGGAAAGGAAAAGCACCCAACAATATTTTCGTGTTTAAAGAGTCAGAAAAGAGCTTGAAGGAAGACCCCCTGTTTTTATTTTCTTTTAACGAGTCAAAAAAGGAAAACAATCAACAATCTTTTCATGTTTCAAGAGTCTGAAAAGAGCTTAAAGAGGACTCAACTTAGAGGAATGACTGGTGTCTAAGATAGCAACTGGTTTCAGTGATGTTGGAACTTCTCAAAACATGTTGGCTTATGTGAACAGGTTGGCTAATAAGACCACTCATTGCAATTGTTCCTCAAAAGGCGTAAAACAACCAAGTGAAACTATATGATCGGCCAAGTAGATAGTGACGATGGAAGGAAAAAAAACAAGGCTCGTCTGATGGAAGAGGCTGATAGAATGGTAATCACAAGGGTTAAGATGGAGATGGGTTAATTTTTACACAAGCTTGAACCATAGGGAACTATGCTTGGATTCAATTTCATGTTTAGACAAGCTTGAAACAAAAAAATATGCTTGAGATTGGTTTACATGCCCCCAACATGATGACTCGATTTTAGGTGCACGCCCCCCAAGCTTCATTACATTCACCTAAGTAGACTACTCGTGGCTATTAGGTGTGTGGATTGAAGGTTCATTTATGAGATCAAGAGAAACACTCGACTGGGATTTTACGAGATCTAATCAAAGACTTGAATTGAAACTTTGTTCCAGCGGACCTTGTTTCATTTTTTAATGAGTTTGACACAAGACAAGGAACTCTGCTTAGATTCCTTGTTTAAATTTTTAACGAGATTGACACAAGACAATGAACTATGCTCTGATTCCTTGTTTCATTTTTTAACGGGCTTGGCACAGGACAAGGAAATATGCTCTTGGATTTGCTTTTTTTTTTTTTTAATGAGGTTGACAAAGTAAAACAATTATCCTCATATTCCTTGTTTCTTTTCTAATGAGCTTGAAACAAGACAAGGAACTTTGCTCGGATTTATTGTTTCATTTTTTAATGAGCTTGATACAACACAAAGAACTATGCCCTGGGACCTCTTTCATTTTTAATGAGGTTGACACAGTAAAATAACTATCCTCATATTGCTTGTTTCATTTTTTAACGAGCTTGACACAATACGAGGAACTATGCTCACGGACCTGTTTCATTTTTTAATGAGTTTGACACAGTAAAATAATTGTCCTCATATTCTGCGTTTCATTTTTTAATGAGGTTGACACAAGACAAGGAACTATCCTCATCTTCCTTACTTCATTTTTTAACGAGCTTGACATAAGACAAGGAAATATGCTCTGGGACCTGTTTTATTTTTTTATGAGGTTGACACAAGACCAGGAACTATCCTCATACCGTTTGTTTCATTTTTTAACGAGGTTGACACAAGACCAGGAACTATCCTCATATTCCTCGATCATGACCCATAGGAGGTCATGACTTTCAAGAGGTTATCTTCAGATGGAGGAATAATGATATGGAAGGAATACGTAGCAAGGAATCCATAAGAGAGATCTCGTTCCAATGTCCCAAGTACATAATACACAACATCACGGAATTGAGCGTTAGTTGCTATAGGCATGGAATGGGTTGCCACATAATTGACCTGTGGCGGGGAATATACCATTGGGACAAAAGGACCATTTAGGGAAGATGGTTGACTGTAAGCCATATTTGTACCGGGAAATGAAATCTGGTCAACGATGAAAATTCTGCCTTCATGCGGGAAAGAAATCACTCGAAAGAGTGTTGAAACAATAGCTCCCATGTCATAAACATAGTCGCACCGAAGAAGTAAATTGTAATCTAAAGGGTCTGGGAATACCATCACATTGAGATAAAAAAAAAAAAAAAAATTCCTCCCAAAGTAATAGGCAACTGAGGAAGCATCCCTAGTGGTTGATTGGTTCCTCTATTAACAGACAACAGATTTTGGGTAATGAGCACAAGTGGTAGCGAACCAATTACCTACAAAGTAGTGGAGGAAACCATACTCACAGATGCACCTCCATCTATAATAGTGCCAGATACAATCATATTATAAACATGTACTGTGATCTGGAAAGGCACATAAGAAGGAAGATAACATCCTGTGAGTCGATCCCAATCAAACGAGGTGACCAGACTACTTGGAGGGGTTACAATAAGAATGGGAGAATTACCCCCTTGAGTTACGAGAAAAAGAGGATTTTCCTCCTGTCTTGATGGAATAGGAGGGTTGCCTCGAAGCTCATTGGAATCTAAAGAAACGAAAAGAACCTGAGTGGTATCATTCTCACTCTCCATGAGAAAGGTACAATTAACTGAACGTGAAATTAGGTCAACTATTTCATCGGCCTATGATTGGTCAGGTATATACTCATGGGATTCACATTCAGAGAGAGTGGGTTTGGCTGATGGTTGATTTGGGTCAGTCACTTTATCAACTAGTGGAGAATTACGGGAGAGTCTCCTGTAACCAGATGGAAGTCGTTGTGGAGAATCAGGACGGTGATCCAACACTTTTTTTCATTTCATCCAGATAAGGTCAAAGGAGAATGGGGTGATTCCCTTCGCATAACCTACATGGAAAATTAATTTTACCCTTCTTTACATGAACTTTATTACTGCTAGTTGATGGTATGTCACCATCATGATCTCCAGAAGTTGATGAAACAGGATGATGTGAACGAGAATACCATTCTTCCAAGATCTAACGAATACCAGAACAATTTTGAAGAATATGGTCTCCCGTACAAAGTTTGCAAAGATATCAAAGTTGTTGTGGCTTATCAGACGGTTTCTCATCAAAAGTTGAATTCAAAGCAATGGTTGCTTGGTTGCCCCCTGCTGAATTTTCTTCTTCTTCTTCTTCTTCTTCCCTTTCTTCTTCTTCTTATCCACCTAGTTACTAGTGTGAATACTTTCACCAGGTGAAGAGGAAGAAGGGGTGGAAGAAACAACTGATGAAGAAGGTAAAGGTTCAACTTTAGGATAAATTGAAGGTTGATTTTTTCCAGTTGTAGGAATATTCAGTTGGGGGGCCAAGGAGGTTGAGAACAACCATACTGGCAAGCCAATGGTAAGTCCTAAAAGGGACAATGTAGCCATATAAGGAGCACTAATATTTCCAAAAGGAGGAAAAGGACTAGGATTCCCATCAAAAGGAATTCCTTGATCAGTGGACTCTAGAGTTGTTGCCATATGTCTCAACCTAAGATCAAATAAAGAGTGACGTGGAGAATGTTATCCGTGGTCAATTAATTTTATTTTAATCAAAATAACATAACAAAACAAAAGAATGATAATCTAGGGAAAAGGATTACCAAGTAACTATGAACTGCAATATACTGCCTCAGTAAACCAAGGACTTAACATACGTGCATGCAATCGCCCTGAATGCTATGTTCAGTGTATCACATTGTACAAGGCGGCTGACTTGATTACCTATGGATGGATAGAAACCTAATGTAGTCCTCCCATATATACCTGAAAGTATGTGGAGGCCTAATTCGTATTAGCGTTGTCTAATACGAAACTACACAGTGAGAGAATTCCTTTATTCTTTTCATAATATTACACTACCATATATACTCGAAGGTACATGGTTGAGCTATAATATAATTACGTACGTGGAATGAGGTATCACACTTAGAATGTATCGCAGACAATTAACAACAGTTGCTATGTTTAACGACATGGGAACACATCTCTAGCCTAGACCTCTAAATGTTATGCGTTAAGTTACAATGCTCCATTAGGCTAATTGAGATAACTTTTAAGTTGATATGCTTAAGAATTTACCTTTCAAGGTTCACCATGCAATGTTTTTGAATCTCCTAGAATTCAACTATGATGAGAAACATTCTTTTCACTTTATTTGAACAATGAAAACCTTAACTACAAGGAATAGAGCAATTAGAATCTTTGATCAAAGAGCATAGAGCACATCGAATGCAACTTTCCTTATCTTATTCCTACAAGCACACACAAACCTTTAAATTCATAATGGAAATTTTTCTTTCCATTTCCCTTAATGTTTAGATGAACAAAAAGGAACTAGATGCACAAACAAGCAATTAATAATTTTCATAAGAGACGAAGACTTTTTGAGAGTTTGTTTTTACAAGAAATGAAGACTTTACGACACTTCCTTTTTAGAAAAGACTAATCAATATAAACTAACTCTGACAATAAATTGATAATGAAAAAGAAATAACATAAGAAACACTAAAAAATAAAGGTCAAAGTAGGTTTAGAAAAGGAAATTCAAATTGATTTCAAAACCATAACAACCATTGATCTTTCAGCAAACAAAATCAGAAGTAAATTTGGAAAAATCCAAGTCAAAAGTGGGTTTTTTGGCTTAAGGAGGATCAATGCAGGTCTTTTTGGGAGAGATTGCACTATAGAGCACTGTCTCTATGCCAAGGGTGCTCTACAGTGCACTATCCCCTGACCAATCCTACGCTGGTGTGAGAGAGGCCAATCAAAAGACATCTAAGCACATTTTTTTGACCACAAACACTTCAAAAAGGCTGAAATAAGTTCAATGAAGTCAAGAAAAGTCTACTAGGATGTAATACGATGAGGATAAACTACCAAGAATGACAGTAATTCCCCAGGGGAGTCGCCAATTTTTTATATGGAATTTTCATCTACGGATAAACACATTTTCCCTAGGTAGGTAGCTAGACCTAGAACAACAGAAAGAAAGTAGTTTAACCCTTTGCTATAGTAGATAGATGAGATGAAGGAACTTGCTTGTAGTCTTTCGCTTCCTTGACCCCATTTGGATCACTCCCATCGCTCCCACTTGAACTAAACCCGCTCAATAGTTACTTATGTCGACAAAAACAGAAACAACAAACGATCAAAGCATACATGATCTATCTACTATAAACAAATGTAATCGAAGACATTGAAACACATAATCATCATAGATATGAACAATAATATGAGAAAACGAATAAACTCTTTATTAATGTAAAAGGAAGAGTTTCACCCAATACAGTTCGATCCTATGCCACTCCTCTGGCTTTAGTCCAACCCTCGCCACATCAAAAGAACACCAATCCAACACCATAAAATTGCTTAACATGAACTAAATTCTCAAACCAGCATAATTTTTGTACAAACATCAGATTGTAGCCCCATGATCACTATGATGAGTGGTCAATTTATAGGAAATGTAGGTGGTTTTCTCATAAATGAGGGTATGGAATGGATTTCAAATCTTGGAGTTAGTTTCCATGGAGCAAGGGATGAGAGGATAGGAGTTTAATGGATCCTTAGCCTATCAAATTTCAAGCTCATAGGAGGAGATAAGAGATGAGATCATTCTAAAATAATCAAGAATCAAGGAATATTTCCAGAACCCTATGCAAATTTCTCTCAATCTCACCCAACACAAGTCAAAGAGGGCCTATGTGCACTACAACGTAGGCTTGAATGGGCCTACGTGCTCTATAGTGCAGTTACCCCTGATCAAGGCTATGCTGGTGTCCCAAGGAGGCATTTTAGTAAGGTCTCATGCTAGGAAACTTTCATGGATGGAATCATTCAATGAGATGACTTGTCTAGGGCATGTAACTACTGAATTAGGGTTTGATGAGCCTTAATTGTACTGATCTGAATGTCACAAGTGATTTTCCCAAATAGACCTATAACAATTGGTGAGGGTTCTCTCCAAACTTGAGTGATACCTATAACTTTAAGAGTAGAATAATTTTTTTTCCAAAATATGTTAAACCTACGCATACTAAGAAATAGAAAATAAAATAAATAACACTTAGATCAAAGGACTTAATACTTTAATTCACTTATATCTAGTTCTTTGGGCTTAGTCTTCTTTGGAGATTCTTCTTCAACAACATTGGCTCAGCCTCTACTTCTTTTCTTGTTCTTCAGATTGTCAGGACAATCACTTTTATAGTGACCCATCTTGTGGCATCAGTAGCATTCTATATTAGACATGTCAACTTTCCTTCTTGGCCCTCTTGACTTCTTGGAGTTCCCTTTCTTGTGAGAAGTAGCGTAAATATCTTCTTCTTCGTTGTTGGATACTAATGAAATTCTCTTTTCCTCTTGGGTGCAAGAATTCCACAATTATTGAAAGGTAGGAACTTCTTTCCAACTATTTTGACCTTAATAGAAAGAGCTCCAAGTAGGTGGTAATCCCAATAGTGTAGTGATTACTAGCTCCCTTTCCAATACAATTTCATATATGGTTTGAAGTTCATCTCTAATTCTATATATCCTCGCAAAGAAAGAAGCCATAGTATCATCCTTTGTCATCTTTGTAGTTCGTAACTCATTTTTCGAACTTGGTACTTGACCAATGTTCTTACTAGTGAATAATTTTGACAAAGGTTCATACATTTCTTCAGCATGGTCTATATTGGGAATGTATGGAAAAATATTGTCCTTTATGCTTTCTACCATCAGTGTGATAGCCAGTATCTCCAATTATCTATACTTCACCTTGTCTGCATCATTGGATTATTTGGTATGTTTCTTTGTATTTCCTTTGACCAAATCCAAAACCTTGTTCTTTTTAAGAATGAGGCCAATTCTCTTTTTCCAAGATCTGTAGTTTGATGCTACTTCCAATTTGTTATCACTCTTTGTTGCCTTATATTATGTCCTTGAATATAATGAGCTTCTTATTTTATAATATCTCCTTATATGATCCCTTAATCAATCCGTTATATTCCTTCTAATAGATACTCAAAACTGCTTTTTTCCTCCTTTACCTTAGCTCTGATGCCATGTTATAAAATCATAAAGGAAGAAAGATTTTCTTATATAGATAATTAATTGTGATTATTTTATCTTTTATTTCATAAACAAATTACAAAAACAATGACACACGGACAATAGATATAGGTGGACAGCCAGGGCAAAACCCTTATCTAGGGGAAAACCCATTCAACAATTCTTCCTTCAGAAGTTTCTCAAGATAATCCAAGACTTTAGACCCAGAAAGAGACTTCCTACACACCAAGTAAACACTTGATCTCTCTTGCAGATGATAACCCTTGTAAAGCATCTCTGACCTAGTAACATCAGCAATAGCTTTAACCAAGTAGCGATAGCAACAACAACTTTGATTAGACTAGAAAAACTTTGATGTCCCTTGATACATCTTAGAAGTGAGTGGGAGTTGTCCCAAAATTTTGATCTAGAAGTCTTGTATCTTCCTCCAGAAACTTTTTCTCCTTTCCAGCTCTTCTTTTATCCATTTCTCAATTTCCCACTTCCTAGCTTCAAGCTTTAGATATCAAACTATGTGTGTGAGAGAGAGAGAGGCTCCAAAGGAATTTGAAATGCCTTGTATATATATCCTTTCAGGGAGGTCAAATTAGTATTCTTGAGGTCGACTTTGTATGGAGGAGACAATTCATTTTGGACTAAAAAACTTATTTTTACATTATTTGAAAGCCCAGGAAGGATCTCTTCTAATGTAGAATATCTCTAATGACTCAGAATAAATCCTAGAAGTCCTCAATGGGGACTTTGACCAAAAACATGATGACCCAAGCATGAAACCCATGTTTTAATAAGTCATATTCTAATAATAATAACATTTTCGTGATTCTTTTCATAAGTACATCTCAAAATACATTTATGAAGACCGAATGTAATTACAAATTTGAACAAGGCTAAAGTAAAATTGAGCTTTTCTTGCTACATTTTTTAACACAGGTGAGGGGTAGGTGATCTCTCCCTAGTGTGCTTGAAGCTAATATGTTGTGGCACCATGAATGTACTCATCTCACATAGAGTTTGCACATGTTAATCCATCCATGTACTCTATGTAATTTTGTGAAAAACTAATGAAAAGATTCTTATTTACGATAAGATATATTATATATTATTATAGATTATATATAGATAATACTATAATATATAGTATATATATAGTATATATATAATTATATTTTATATAAAAGATTAGAATTATATATATATATATATATATATATCGTGTTGGTATTATAAAATAATAGATATATCTTTATTGTAAGTAAGAAAAATTTCATTAGATTTTCACAAAATCACATAGAATACATTAATATTAGTGTTATAATAATATATTTTTCTTTTTTTTTGTATCCTAGAGGAACCCTATAGCCTGCTTGACACATAGCCAATACTAAACCTTTGGGGGATTACGACCTGTCCTCCTCTCTGTAAACAGAGTGACAACTAGGGGATTTGAATCTTGGATCTCTGAATTTTCTCAATACTCATAGTACTTTGATCACAAATTGAGCTTTGCCTTGAGACTTAGTATTAATCATAATATTATTCATAGTAATAGTATTATTAATACGATTACTTTACATAATATTATTATGTTTCTAATAATAATATCTTTTCTTAATTTCTTAATTATTAAATATATATCAATAATAATATAATATTAGTCATTAGTAATAACCTTAAGTTTATGGATTAAGAATGAGAGACCTAATAATTATTATTAGATATTAATTAAGAATTGTAATGAATAAAAATATTATTAAGGCCAAAGTGAGAGGGAAGGAAACTAGCAATATCAAAAGAAACGAGGGGAAGAAAATAATTAGGGAGAAGGAAACTAGGAGGGAAATTCTCAAAAGAATGAAGGAGAGGAAAAGGAAGAGGTCAAATGTGAGTAGAGTGGGAGGAATGCTTATGAGAGAGAGTGGAGAGTAGGTTTCCATGACTAACTAAGCTTAAATCTATCTACTCAGTTAAAATTATTA
>APFE030440024.1:71747-174732 GCA_000404065.3 Pinus taeda | reverse complement strand
GAGTCCAGAAGAGAACTTTCAGACAGGAAGTAGAGACTCAGAGGAGTCGAACAGAGAACTTCCAGGAGGAAAGTAGAGGAGCATACTCAGAGGAGTCGAACAGAGAACTTCCAGGAGGAAAGTAGAGGAGCATCATGGCACTACACGGAGTAAGAGACTAGGATAGACTGGACGGAGCATTGAACTTCGCAGTCTGGAAGGCTAGAATCTTATCCGTACTTGACAGGAATCGTGTCAGAACCTCGCCTTGAAGGTAATAACTATCCCAGTCGAGCCCAATGATAATGATAGGTATGAGGAGGCGATGGCGAGGACCAAGATCATTATCCTTAACGGGGTCAAGGATCATGTAGTACCACACATAGTCGAGAAGGAAACAACATTTGAGATGTGGAAGGCTCTCAAGAAGCTGTACCAGCATACGTCTGTGCATAGAAGAATGCTACCTGGAAATCAGTTGAGGTCGTATCAGATGAAGAAGGGAGAACCGATTAACACCTTCCTTGGAGGACTGAATGAGATCCGAGATCAGTTGACTAATATAGAG
The DNA here is from genome assembly GCA_000404065.3 of Pinus taeda. Classification (NCBI taxonomy): domain Eukaryota; kingdom Viridiplantae; phylum Streptophyta; class Pinopsida; order Pinales; family Pinaceae; genus Pinus; species Pinus taeda. Next base: position 174,185 of record APFE030440024.1, on the reverse strand, counting down.
GCGACACCGGATCAAGAGTTGATGGGGAAGACAACCCTGAATGCTGTATCAGAAGACTGGGAGGTATTTGTCCAGAGTATACTGGGCAGAGGGACTCTCCCACCTTAGGACGAGATGTGGGCAGCTCTTCGCCAGGAAGAGATCAGACGATAGTCGAAGACAGGTAGCAGCAGCAAGGGGATCAAAGTCAAGCAGGAGGAGGAAGATGTGGCCCTAGCATTTGAGGGAAAGCAGGAGAAGCAAAAGAAGAAAGATCTCTCCAAGATCAAATGCTTCCACTGTGGGGAGCTAGGTCATTATGCGACCCCGTGTCCAAGGAAGAAGAGTAAGGGAGAGCCTTCCGAGACTAAGGTAGCGCCAACATGGGCAGAGAAGGAAGTTTTGACAGACAATCACTGTGCCATGAGTGCACACACACCACTTGAGCGGAAGTGGGGAGACATTGAGCTGTAGTCAGGTGGACTACAGGCGATGAGGGGTAGGATCCTCGAGGTACCCAACCTCTTGGATTAGACCTTGCTACGGGAGCCCCAACGAGGAGTAGCAGGACTGGCTGCCATGGGTAGAGACTGATGCAGATAGAGCGGTAGAGAGAGCTACAATGCAGGAGTCCTGAGACAATGTGAGGCTAGCAAGTTGCAACAGTGCGAGAGGCATAGGAGTGTTGCACCAATGAAGGATGGCACAGAGAGGTGTGCAACGGTGCGAGATGCAGGAATCTGTTGCAGCGGCGCAGAGGTCAGAAAGGGAGCACTTGTTAGCGGCAGAAGGAGCTTCAGCATCAGTGGGTGTGTCTAGCCCAAAAGGGAGGTCAGATTGGGAGATTAGCTACTTACCTCTCAGTACCTGAGTTGCAACTTGTAGTGCAGCAGTGGGCAGCACGATGCAACATGATGAGAGGAGGTGCAATGTGGATGTAGTGCTGGGAGAAAGGACCAACAACAACACGGATGCAGAGGGAGCTGTCGTATAGATGCAGTAGTGGAAGTGGCGGAACCATGGGTAGCAGTACAAGATACAACAGTGTAGAGGATGGTGGGCAGCAGGCCTAGCATCATCACAGGTGCCGATGTCAGATGATCAGAGTAATACTCAGTGAGGAGTATTGCTAGAGGACAGTCTGCGCGAAGAGGGAGTGTTGATTTGGGTAGCATCGAATGTGCTCTAGCCACGAAATTTGGTGGAGAGGTTGGGTCACATGAGATCTCCAATACCCAGAAAGGGTTTGGGCAGATTCTAAATAGTTCAGGAGATATTAAAATAATTAATATTTTTAATGGAGTCCCTAAGTCTAAACTTAGGGAAAATAAAATATTAATGTGTATTAGTATGAAACTGTGTTAGAATGGTCCAAAAGACATGGATCAAGCCAGAACTAATCTTAGCCGTTGATTAGGGACTTAATCTCGGCCGTTGATATGTCAATAGGAAAAGTATAAGTGGAGGCTTAAGGGTCACTTGGAGAATACACCAAAGTGATCAGTCATTCTATTCTATAGAGCGGGGTTTGCTAAGAGAGATAGAATTAGTGATCGGGAGATGCAGCTGAGGGGCATTTGAGTACAGAGAGACAAAGAGGCAGAGATAGTGTCAGGAGAGCAGCGCAGTAGCTAACTAAAGTGACGTAGAGCCAGCCAAGGCTCACGCAGGGCCATGCAGAGGCAGTTGGGAGCTGCGTAGAGCCTAAGAGAGCCCAGTGTTGCTGATGTAGAGGGCTAGAGGGCCGACACAGGGCATCCCAGGGCTAATGCAGACCCATCCCGGGTGACGCAGGGCCAACGTGGGACAAAGAGGGGCTGACACAGTCCAGAGAGAGTTTGACGCTGGGGTATTACTGGCAAGGAAATTCTCTATTGGGTAGGCCAGTTTCAACACCTAGATTGTACTCTGATATTGCTTAATAAGAAAACCCTCAGATTGCTACACTGGTTTTCCCACATTGGGTTTTTTCGGGGACATTAGTCCAAAAATAACGGTGTCATATGGTGTGTTTGTTTCTGTTTCTTTTAGTTGTTGATCTGTAATATGTTGAGCATGCACTAATGTTTATTTTCAGTATTTACATTGTAAATAACTTGTTAAGGAAAATAACTTGTAGGTAGGAATAACTAGATAAAATGCATGGAGGGTTTCTAACTAAATAAACTTAGAAACTTCAACAAAGAGCCCAAACCCTCCACACGTGCAGAGAATCTGATCCTTGGTAGGGTTGTGAGATAGTCCTAGAATAATTATGTAATAAGGGTTGATTCCAGATCCAAAAAGGTTCGGATATTGGGCTAGGAGCCACTATCATAGTGAAGTAAGAGAAGGATTATAAGAGCAAACTGTTCACTTACATGTGGATAACCTACAGTAGCTTCAGGATTGCAGTAAGGGTTTGTAGACAATCAATTGAAGGGATTAGATCACCCTTGTTGAATGCATGTATTGAAGTGATCTTCTTCTCCAGTGAACTACCTTAAGAAAGAGAAGTTTGCAAGAAGGAGAGGAAGGGAGAAGGAAGCAAAATCCTTCATGGTTGGAAGCAGTTCAAATCCATGTTGCAGCAGTAAGAAGAGATTCTAGCCTTGATCTTGGAGTCACTTGATTTCAAGGGTCTTTGTATTGATCTTGGAAATTTTGTCAAGAGAAGAAACTATAAGAAGAATTTCCGTGGGTTTTCCTCTCATGTTTGGAGAGGTTTTGCCCTGGCTGCTGCCTATATCTTGTGTTGTTGTTCTTTTGTTTATTATGCATGGTAGCTGGTTGATGAAGTTAATAATCTCTAACATTGAAAATATTTTGTTTTTATTCTCTAAAGAATAAAATTAGTTCACAAGCAGTCATCAAGATAGAGAAGTCATTAATTAATCAAGCCCTTAGATTTCTCAACATGGTATCAGAGGGGGGGTAGCAGATCAAGAAAGGGCTGATATAGAACATTTAGGAAGAGGCAAGGCAACTGAAGTTGAAGGAAAAACAAGATTCAAACTTCAGATCCACATTTTGAAACTCCAAGATCTATCAAAGCGAGGGATCTATAAGAGGAAAGAATCCTCTTACTTTAGTTGAACAACAGATCCTCAAGGATAAGGCAACCATATCTCAGGTTTCCTAACAGTTAAGGGTAGTCAAGCTTCCTCAAGCTCCTTCAAGGCAGCCATCTAAAGTCAAGCTTCAAGGATCATTACATCAAGTAAGAATCTTATTATTTTGAGCAAATCTAATCTTAAAAAGGATGTCTTCTTGCAAGGAAAGCAATAAATTAGTTGGTTGCCAAATTCCTTGCTTGGAAGAATAGGACTAATCTCACTTTGAAAGAACAAGAAGTTATTGATTATGTACAAAAGAAGATTGCTGCTCCTTCTGATAGTCAAGAACTAGCTAAGCATAATAAGAACAAAGTGAGAGCTCAAAAGATTCTCTTAGAATCTATCAAGGACTCTCTGATTCCTTATGTAGCCAAGCTTGAAACAACCAAAGAGATCTATGACATTGATAGACTTATTCTTCGTCAACACCGCAGGAGAAGGGATCCCTCTGAGGAATGAGTTATACAAAATGAAGATCAACAAAGAAGAAGGTATAACCTCATATTTCATGAGGGTCTCTGAAATAAGAGATCAGTTGCAAGAACGGGGAGAAATCATGTCTGATCAAGAGATGACTACGATAGTGCTGAATGCATTACTTGAGGATTGGGGAAACTTTACAACAAGCATATGGGCCAAGAAGTAGGCATCCTCACTCAATGATCTATGGGAAATATGCAAAGTAGAAGAAGCACGATTAAAGGCCAAGGAAGATATTGCAGTTGGATCCAAAGAGCAAGAATTTGCTGCTAGGTTCAAAAGAAAAGGGAAGTTCGAAAGTTTGAAAGATCTGGTCAGCAACAACATCCCAAGAAAGACATGTCAAAGATTCAATGCTTTGAATGTCATGAATATGGACACTACCGAAGAGATTGTCCCAAGCGAAAGAAGATTGGCAAGAGGAAACATGAATCAACTCATGTTGCTCAGGAAGCTAAATAAAATGAGAAGAAGTTGAAGAAGGAGGAACCCGAGGATCTTTACTATGATTAAAAGATCACCTTCCGATTTTTCTTTCATAGGTCTTAGTTAGCGTAACATTTAATGATATGATGTGAACTTTACTATGTAAAGATTTTGGTTTGATGGAATAATTGATATTGTGAAATTTCCATGGATAAACTTTTGGTGGATGAGGACATGTTGAATCCTCTGGAACTATTGCTAATGATTATGTTTAATGTATATTGTATTTCTTGATATATGAATTCTAGCTAGAAATAATATTGCTATGTATAGTAAAATGCTAAGATGAGAACAATTCGATTCTCCGAATCTTTGAAGGATTTTACAAGCAAATATTCTATGTTGAGAATCCAGGTCAAGGTAATGGCACCAAGAGAATCTGTAAGGATCCAGCCAACCTCAGTGCAGGTCAAAAAGTTCCTCAAAAGGATGAGTGCAAGAATCTGAGGTATGTAGCTGTATTTATATTTGATATGATGATGACATGTTGTGTGGTTGCAGACTAAATCAAGCATGGTCAGAAGGAAAGGATCTCCTCCTTCGAAAGAAGCAAAGAGATAGAAGTCAATCTAGATGAAATCAACATAATATGTCCTAATATGGATTATGAGGTAGTTGTCTACAATTGAGGAACACTGATTGAAAGCTCCTGGGAATGAAATATGTGAGGAGATCGTTTGATATGCAACCATGATGAAGACAATCAACATCCAAAGGATCAAGAAGACTTGACCAGGAAATCTTCCAGAAAGATGTGAAAGACTCTGATAGAAGTTTGAAAGAATGAAGATCCCTTGACAAACAGATATCATTGGGAGACATGTCAACATGTATGCAGGATGATTGATGCCTACAAGAAGATGTCACTGAAAGAAGGCCATCACCTAAAAGGTAATATATGATTTGGTTTTTTGATTTCTAACCTTTGATAAGTCTGGGTATGTATGCAGGGCCATGGAGTTGTGAATGATATCACTACTGTGTACCTCATGATCTAGAGAAATCACCACTAAGAGGAGATGGAGCTAGATGGCCCTATGAAGAAAGACCCTGATGCAGATCCAAGGAAGATACTTTCCATGAAAGAAGGAATGACATGATGAAGGAAAGTGATGGATGGTTGGGCCCTACATATGAAGAAATTGATGACATCAAGGTTATGGATCATCAGGCAAATAGAAGACCCTATAAAGTACTGATGATAGAGTCCCTATTTAAGAGGGAGCTCTGGAAGGTTCTTATGAGTAAAGGAACTTGAGTAAGTTTCTGAATAAAGAGAAACTTGGAACTAATCCCTAGGTTAGAGGGAGAGTTAGACACCACATTCTTGTCTTCAGATTGGAAGAAAGAATGGAGGATTGTGTGATCATTTGTCATTCGACACTCTTTGAGGATGTGGTAGGGCTTCCAAGACAAGAGTGGGCAAGAGGACCGATATTCTTGAGGGCTGGGAACCCAAGATGAAAAGAGTCCTAGTAGGGCATACTCGGAGAACACCCGGGTGGTTATGACCCTAAGAGAGACAATGATGATGCGTGTCTATCAGTCATTGGTCTCGCCAACATTGTGTGCTCTGATCTAAGTGAGAGAAAGAGTTGTTAGTCAAGGTCTTGCTACATGGAAACAATGTTGGTTGAAATGATGCTATAACAGATGGATAACAAATTCGATCTTCTTCTGAGAATTCTTTTATGAACCTGAAAAATTTTCCAATGATCATTTATGTATGAATACCTCCCTAGTTAAGAGGGAGTGTTGAAGAAAGTGTAACTAGGATTGGTCTTCATAATGACACAAGCCAATACAAATGATGTAAATTGTATCTAGCAAAGTATTTTGTAAATTTGAATCACGGGTTTCATGATAAAAAATGTATTTGTCTTTGTAGCTCTAATTATAAGCTCTAGGTAATAGGTTGTGTCATTGATGTTTACACTTGAAATGTACAAGTATGACTCCAAGATCAAGGGTAGAATCATGTGGCAAAAACTCCTTCAAAGGCAAGATCAAAAGAGCTACTAAATGATCCCTCCAAACGAATGCAAAAGAAATAATATATTTTCGACATATATATTATATTTATAATAGATGATCATGTCGGCTTCAAGTCGGCTAAGGAACAGGTCATAAGAAGGCCTTATACACTATAAATAGGCCTTCCCTCATTCCAATTTGGACACACAACTTGACTTGGGTTCATCTCCTATATCACGAAGTCTATTCGGTCTCATTCCAAGCAAAGAAGTCTGTCCAAGAGAGTGAGGAAACACAACCGCAGTAGAAGTTTCTTCTTGACTGCAAAGAAGCCCTTCCATAGTCGCAGAAGTCTGCCACACGTGCGAAGTTAGGGCATTGTTCAATCTGCCCTCATCACCAAGGAAACATTTCGGTTTTGGGTCTATTTTGAAGACAGATTTATGCGAGGAAGTCTGGCTTGTAGAGAAAAGGGTTAGGAGGGCTGGAAGAGCCCAAACCCTCCACACGTGCGAAGAATCTGATTCTTGTTAGGGTTGTGACATAGTCCTAGAATAATTTTGTAATAAGGGTTGATTCCAGATCCAAAACGGTTCGGATATTGGGCTAGGAGCCACTATCATGGTGAAGTAAGAGAAGGATTATAAGAGCAAATTGTTCACTTACACGTGGAGAACCTACAGTAGTTTCAGGACTGTAGTAAGGGTTTCTAGACAGTCAATTGATGGGATCAGATCACCCTTGGCCAGTGAACTACCTTAAGCAAGAGAAGTTTGCAAGAAGGAGAGGAAGGGAGAAGGAAGAAAAATCCTTGATGGTTGGTAGCAGTTCAGATCCATGTTGCTGTAGTAAGAAGAGATTCTAGCCTTGATCTTGGAGTCACTTGATTTCAAGGGTCTTTGTATTGATCGTGGAAATTTTGTCAAGAGAAGAAACTATAAGAAGAATTATTGTGGGTTTTCCTCTCAGGTTTGGAGAGGTTTTCGTTGGTTGCTGCCTATATCTTGTGTTGTTCTTTTGTTTATTATGCATGGTAGCTGGTTGATGAAGTTAATAATCTCTAACATTGAAAAGATTTTGTTTGTATTGTCCAAAGAATAAAATTAGTTCACAAGCAGTCATCAAGATAGAGAAATCATTAATTAGTCAATCCCTTAGATTTCTCAACACCTCCAAGTTCAAGTCGACCTACATGAGCTGTCAAATGGGCCTAAGTGAAGAGACACGTCCACCCTTGAAGGAAGCCTATATATAAGAGGAACTCATCCTCGATTTGGATCATTCACTCACTCATCTCTCATATGAAGAAGGAAGCTGTACAAGGACGAAGAAAGAAGTGTGAAGAAGAAGTCGAAGAGTTTTGGGTCTCTCTACTTTCTTCTTAGAATGCGAAGTTAGGGTTTCTACGTTGGGGAAGTCTAGAAGTTCGATTTTGGAAGAAGCAAGAGCCAGAAGGCAAGCGAAGGTCTCTTAGGGTTTCCTACTTGCCCTAAGTCTCAAATCAAGGAAAGCGAGGTCAAGGGAAGAGTAGCAGGAGGGAGATTGAAGTCTCTTAGCGAAGCAACAACAGTTGCTGGGGCAGAATTTCAGATTTACTGAGGAGGTCGAGGAAGACTTGATCTTGGAGGGTACTCGTCTGAGTCTAGGTCATGTTATTCATCAATTGAAAGATCTAAAAGATAAGAAGAGATTTTACGGGTTTTTCCCTTAGGAGGAGGGGTTTTGGCCCTGGCTTGGAGCCTACATACCGTGTCATTGTTCTTATTGTTTTGGTAGCTGTTTGGTGTTTTGCATATTGAACTAACAAAGATCAAAGCTAATAAGTAAAAAGGCTAACACAAGCAGTTATCAAGCAAGGATAATTAACATATATATTTCCCTACTGAATTCTCAACATGGTGTCAGAGCTTTGGTTATCTAAGGGCATCATGAAGATCTCCTCTATAATCCAGAAGGTCATCAAAGGGATTGCAAGCGATCTCAAGAAAAACATCAAAGAGGTATGGAGTCTCATATTCTCTTCAAAGAAGGAATCAATCGCAGAAAAAGATGAAGGAAACTTCTCTACTCTCTCTGGAACATTTCAAGACGAAGACATCTGGGTAATTGATAGCAGTGCATCAAGGCACATGACTGGTCACTCTCACTAATTGAAGACCTTATCAAAAGGTAAATCCACATACTCTGTGGAACTTGGAGACAACAAGAGCTATCATGTGAAAGGCATGGGATCATCATCCATAAAGCTAGAAGATGGAAGCAACATCCACCTCAACAACATTCTGTTTGTTCTAGGTTTGCACAGAAATCTACTTTATATTTCAAGCTTAGAAGACAAAGGAGATAGAGTAGCATTCATTGATGGAAAAGTAGTTGTTTGGGAAAAAGACTCAAGCATAGAAAAAGCTGAAGTTATTGGTATCCTGTAAATCATGCCCTAGTTCACACTGAGATTAGTCCATGTGAACTTTGGCACAGAAGGTTTGGTCATCTACATTTCAAAATTCTTCCAACCCTAAATTCTATAGTAGATGGAATACCAAGTTTAAACGAGGATCATGAAGGTGTATGCAAAGGATGTGCATTAGGAAAAAATACCAAGAAACCATTTGGAAGCAGTGATTCATGGTCGAAAGAAATCTTGGATCTCATTCACTCGGATGTATGTGGCCCTATGACTCCAAAATCACTTGGAGGACATCTTTATTATGTCACATTCATAGATGATCACTCAAGAAAGACCTGGGTTAACTTAATGAGATATGAATTTATTTGTGTTATGTGACAATTCGTCAAGGTCGGCTAGCAACCAAATTACCACCACTTGTCCTGCACATTTTAGTATAAATAGAGGTGGCCTTCAAGTCATTTTAGACACACCTTGTGATTTCTTCCTTTGCACTGTTTTGGGTTTTAGTGGAAGGGGAAGTCCCCAAGAGGACACACTGTCCTAAATGAGGGATGCCCTAACTCCTGTTCTAATTGAGATCGATGCATAGTCAATAAAGCATGCCCTTGACCATAACTTAGTCATGAAGGCTAGATACTATTGTTGTCATGGAGAGATCCTAACACTGTCATCTTAACATTGTCATGGAGGATAGACCTTAACATTGTTATGGAGTCACATAAACCGCAAAGGAAGAAGACAACTAGTCCACAATTAATGAGGGTTGCTATGTTGCCCTAGCCGCAATCCTCAAGGGGAGATCTAATCCACAGTAAGGGGAGATCCTTTCACGCTATATAAGGAAACAAAAACAGCAGCTAGAGAAAGCTCCTAACCGCAACACTTAGGGTGCACTAGGACGCTATCAATAAGTGTTTTGTATGCAGTTAACAGAGACTCCAAAACACAACATTTAAATGTGCACTAGGAATGCATGATAGAAGGATGCAAGGAGTTCTGTGCTTGTATCATTCTCGACATACCTGTAAATTAAACTCGTAATCAAGATAATCCGCGGATGGATGGAGCAGAAAAGAGGCGCTGTATTAATATGAATTATGGGTTAGATTCATTCTTGACATAGTCACAATTTCTGTGATATGAATCTCAACATCTCTGTGTATAAAGCCTTATCTCACAGTAAAAGGATCTGCCTCCTTACAATATTAATATGTATATCAGTGATAGTCTCGGTATATATATATATGTGTGTGTGTGTATCTGTGCTCCTTCATGGTTTGTAAAGTCACTGTCCTTATCTCATTGTCCATCAATTGCAGTGCAATGAGAGGAAACAGTATTGCAGTATGCAGCATGTAGAAGTGCAACATAGTGTTGATGATTGCAACGCAATGAAGTGCAACATAGTGTTGATGAGTGCAGCACAGTGAAGTGCAACATAGTGATGATGAGTGCAACACAGTGAAGTGCAACATAGTGTTGATGATTGCAACACAGTGATGTGGAGCATAGTGTTGATGAGCGCAACACAGTGAAGTGCAACATAGTGTTGATGATTGCAGCACAGTGAAGTGCAACATAGTGATGATGAGTGCAGCACAGTGAAGTGCAACATAGTGATGATGGATGTAGCATGGTGATGGAATCACCTTGGAGAATCAGTTGAAGAATGAGATCTAATAAGTGTGCCTTCACTTGAGTTCAAATCTGCAGTCCTTGTCATCAGAACTATTGTATCATCTTCATGGCGAAGGTCTCTACTCTTATCTTGTCAAGTCAGAGTGTTGACTTCTGATGTATATGTACTATCTCTCTCTCTGTTGAACTATTGAAGAATATAAGAAGAATTGATCAAGGGTTTCCCCAATTGGGGTTTGTCTCTGGCTGGCGCCACATTTTGTGTCCTCTTGTCTTGGCTTGTTTTCTGATGTTTATGTTTATGTTCTATTTGCATTTTACCATCATGCTAAATGTGATTGTTAATCTAGAATTGATATTGAGCTCATATGGAAAAATGAAGTAAATTTGCTCTCAGCATAGAACATACCTAAAATTAACATATGTCCACCCTTGTGTTGAAGGAAATGTAACTAGGTTAGGTCTTCATAAATGTAATTCTGACATTTGTATTTATTCACGAAAAGAAGTATTATTTTGATATTATTTGTCAATGAGTTTCTTGCTCAGTGAAAATAGGTCAAGCACATTTTGAAGTGCTTCTAGAGAGTCAAAGTCAAAATGTAATTATGATGAGACCCTTTTAGGGCATGTTACTTCATGTATGTCAATATACAAGGTCATGGGGACACCTCCAAGCCAAGTCAAATCCTCTCCTAGCATCAACGAAGTCTCCATGCAACAAAATAATGAATAAAAGTTGAATTATGATGAAACTATCTAGTCGGTCTAATGGACAGTCAAGTCAACCTAAAGAGGAGGGACAAACCTCTAGTTATAGAGGTTGTCCACTCCAAAGACAGCACATCAATTGTGCTCTGAAATCTGCAAGAAAGTGAGAACAAGAAGGACGAAGAAAAGCCAAGGGAAAGGTCTACAAGGGCAGCGAAGCAAGGAGGAAGAACAACTAAGTTTAAAGGAATTGTCTCTAGGGTTGACATAGTCACACGTGCGAGGGAAGGAAGGTCTGCATGTGGTCATTACAGTAGGAATCCACAGTGGCAAAATATCTCTGTTCTAGGCTTAAACAAGGCCTATAAGGCCTTCCCATCCAATGAAGAAGGAAGGAAAGACAACGAATTTAAGAGGACGGTTTTAGGGTTTTTGTCCACGTGTAGATTTGACAACAGATGAAGGTAGCACATTGAGAGGCCTCATTTGAATGTATAACTGGGTCTACAAGGTCTCTAAGGAAAGCAAAGAAGGTTCTCCCTATAGCGAAGTAAAGAAGCCCTAATGTTCTAGGGTTTCTCTTAAGAAGAAGAAAAGCTTGACTTGGACAAGCAGCAGAAGAAGGATGAAGTAGTAAGGAGCAAAGTGCCGGAAGGAAGAGGTCCATGTGCTGGAAGTTATAGTGCAGAAAGAGGAAGGATTTGACTTATGCTTGGAGGATATCCTAGTCAAGGATCTAGGATTTGGCAGTTGTTCAAATAAGAAGCTTCATTAAGAGAAAACTTACAAAGGGCTTTCCTCTCAAGAGTGGAGAGGTTTTGTACCTGGCAGAGAGCCAAACTTTGAGTTCTTGTTATTTTGTTTTGGTAGCAGTTTGATGAAACACACACACACTAATAAGAAGAAGAAGATAAGTTGTCAAAGTGCATCACAAATTGTTATCAAGTAACGAAGAATCACTTTACACTACTTTGCCCTAGATTCTTCAACACCTTGAAGGAAGCCTATATATAAGAGGAACTTGTCCTCCATTTGGATCATTCACTCACTCATCTCTCATACGAAGAAGGAAGCACCAAAAGGACGAAGAAAGAAGTGCAAAGTGTTTTTGGTCTCTTTACTTTCTTCTGGGAATGCAAAATTAGGGTTTCTGCATTAGGGAATTTTAGAAGTTCGATTTTGGAAGAAGCAAGAGCCATAAGGAGAGCGAAGGTCTCTTAGGGTTTCCTACTAGCCCTAAGACTCAAATCAAGGCAAGCGAGGTCAAGGGAAGAGCAACAAGAGGGAGATCGAAGTCTCCTAGTGAAGCAGCAGCAGTTACTGGGGCAAAATTTTGGATTTACTGAGGAGGTCGAAGATATTGCAGCAGGAGGTCAAGGAAGACTTAATCTTGGAGGGTACTTGTCTGAGTCTAGGTTGTGGTATTCGTCAATTGAAAGATCTAAAAGATAAGAAGAAATTTTACGGGTTTTCCCCTCAAGAGGAGGGGTTTTGGCCCTGGCTTGGAACCTACATACTATGTCATTGTTCTTACTGTTTTGGTAGTTGTTTGATGTTTTGCATATTGAACTAACAAAGATCAAAGCTAATAAGTAAAAGTCTAACACAAGTAGTTATCAAGCAAAGAGAATTAACATATATATTGCCCTACTGAATTCTCAACAGGGGGAAAGCCCAACCAAATTCTTCTTCTATTAGATGTCCATCAAATGTTCAGCTGAGATACAATGTAGAAATTGTGTTGCACAGGTTCACAACCCATCCTAGGTTCTTATCCCCAAGAACTAGGTTCGGGTACGGGTGCTTCAAAATCGAACCCAAAAAACCGAGTTCTTCAAATAAGAACTGGGTTCTCAACAACCAAAGTGTGGGTTCTTTTGTCTGATTGGGTGTGCCAAACCCCGATAACAGGTGCGTGGAACCCCAAAATCATGGACGTTAAGGTTTGTGTGTAGGGAAATATAGTTTTTTAATTAAAAATTTAAATTGAAATATGGAATGCCTTGTATGATGTATGTATTGCATGTTACATCTTTAGTCTGATGTTCTTGCAACTGAGGTTATATTTTGGTAACCTAGTATGCCAAATGAATACAACCTCTTCACATTGGAAATTAAACGATCAACTGTATTCAAAATTAAAACACATCTTTTTTTTATCAGAAAAAATTTAATGGAAAATCTAGCGAGAATAATGATTTATGGATATGAATATGAGATAAAGCAAAAAGCCTCACTTTTTCTGTTTGGTGTTTATGCAAAGGCTTTTGTTGCATCAAAACATATCCATTTTATGAATGGAGACATCGTCATTATTATTTAATGGTTTATTTATTTATTTTGGGAAATTTACAACTCATAATTGGATAAATGATTGCATTACACTATATAAAATTTAATAGAGAGTACTGGTGTTTTTACTTTTGACATTAAAATTGCTTTAATGAAAGAAATGTCCAAGTGAACACATTTTCTAAAGGGCTTGCACGTACGTTGATAATTAGATACAACTTGGGATTAATAAAATAATGTGAATTGAAGTAAATATATAAAGTAATTCATAGCAATGGAGAGTGATCCGATCCTTGTTAGCTTATAACTACACATGTTGTAATGCGTTTTTTTAATACATAGTAGGTTTTATATAACCTTTTTTTTAATACATGGTAGGTATTATATACCCTGGTAAATGAAATTTCAATGTAAATGTTGAATGTTCAGTGATGTGCATGTGTAAATCTTTAAAGTTTAAATCATAATTTTTGTTCTTGTTTAAAGCTAGAAAATATACAAATTCATATATATCTATATACCCCCGATGAACCCACACACCCCATTTCAAAAAATGACGTACTCGTCTTCGTCCCTGAACCCACGTTTCTTGGAAACTAAGTGTACAAATATCATGAAACATTAATCACATTAGTCCACCTAGGGCCAATCCAAGTATACACAAGTCTCAGCATCATTGTGACAAGAGGACTGTAGACATACTGTTATCTCTATCATCTAGATTAGAGTTGTCACTGCCATATCATGTCAAGGTAACTTCCATATCAAGACATTGTCATACAACAAGGTCACAACAAGGTCATTGTCACTGTTATAAATCAAAGTCATTGTTATGCCGTTGTCGCTCCAAGTCATTGTCTTGTAGATTACTATTCATAAAGAATAATGTAGACATCCAAGGTCACTCTTCCATATGTCAATATCTCAACCCTACTGCCACAGAGAAATATCTCACTACTAGCCTATATCATTGTCATAGATCTTTTTCCCTTACTACAAATATTAAAGCTATACATCAAGAGAACTGCCAAAGAATCATGACCATTCATCAATACCATTGAGAAAGAACACTACAATACGAGCCATACAATGCAAACCATTGTAAATCGAGTCATTGTAATACACTGCCACTAATGATGCCATTATAAAGCAATGTCATCAAAGTATAGTGTTGCCGTGATAGTGTATAGCGATGCCTCGATAGAGTATCATGATGCCACTGTAGAGTTCCATGAACCACATAGATTCGAATACGAGCCAAAGACGAGAATGTGAAACTCTCAACCACGAAGAATTGAACCATAGAGGAGATTGAACTATTGAGAAGATACATCAAGCCATTGTGTAGACATAGTGAGCCACTGTAACAAGCTACTGGAACAACCCACTTGTTGAAGAATGTAACTAGGTTCGGTCTTCATACTTATATTTGAGTTATAATGAAATGTATTTATCAAAAGAAAGAAAAATGAATCATTATTATTATGACTTATTAAAGTATGGGTTTCATGCTTGGGTCATCATGTTTTAGGTCAAATTCCGCATTGAGGACTTCTAGGTTTTATACTAAGTCATTAGAGTCATTGTCCATTTAATGAGACCCTTCTTGGGCTTTTGAATCATGTAAAATAATTATTATTAGGTAAAATAAGTCATTTGTCACCTCCCTACCAAGTCGGCCCTTACCTGATCAAGACAACCTACATGAGGGTAATTCGAACTGCAGGAGAGGCTATGTATACAATGCGGTTCGATTCATTTGGACATCCACTCACAAGTTTGATACACAAGTAGAGGAAACAGAAAAAGTGCGAAATTCCAAGAGGAGAAGGAGAAGTGTTGGAGAAGGATAAAAGTCAAAGTTTTGGGCTATCTTGTTAAAATTTCTGTTTTCCCACCCCGGTTTTCAGTTTCTCGTTATTTCTCCCATGTAGTTAAATGCCCTTTCCCATAACCATACATTCAACAAGCTGAAAAAAATAAATTTGCTGAAAACACAAATTCTGGAAATTTTACAGAACGCTGGAAATTGCAGAAATAAAAATCAGCAGTAATAAACAACCATTAAAACACATTAAAACACTGATATTTTTTGTCAACGTGACCCTGGTAAAACCCCCTACAACTCTTGGGAAAACCAGTTTGAGAGTTGTTCTTTATTTCTGAAAAATGTCTTTTTACAACAAGAAAATTTCAGCAAAAATTACAGCAAAATAATTTTTTTCAGCAAGCAAACTTATCCGTTTTCAGCCCAACAGACCACCTGGAAACTTCTCAGTTTTCAGCAAAAAAATCAGCTTTTTCTGCTTGTTCTTGCTGCTGTTCTGTTTGTCTTTCTGTTGTTCTGATTTTGCTGAAGAGCTGCCTAGTATGTGTGCCAAACCGCTGCATCTTTCTCTTTCTTGTCCAGAAATCTCTCTTGCTCTCTTGCTCTCCTTCTCCCAATCTGCTCATGAAAGAATGAATGATCTTTTCTTCCTTTTCCTCCTATAATATAACTCCAAGTGACTTTTGGGTGATCCAAGTGACTTTTGGGTGATCTCTAAATCCAATGGCTGAAATAGATTTAGATCAATGGCTGAGATTAAATGCACATTTAAATCTCACTTTCTATTTTTTAATTCACCCACTTTAATAAAGACCCACTTAGTCATTTATTTCCAAAGTCACTTTTCCTTTCTAATTTTTCATTGACTTTATAAAAGTCACTTTAAAATTAGACTTAGTAACTTTATCACTTAAAGTCACTTTTAAATTAGATTTTAACTTTATAAAAATTATAAAGTCACTTTAGGAGAAAAATTAAAATCTTTTGGACACTTTTCCCTAGGCCAAAGATCAAAGCCTAAGGGAACCACCTGTCCTCCGGTACCAAATTTCAACATCATCCTTCATTCCACATCTTTACCACTTCCCATTTTTCAGCGGCATATCATCGTTCAGTTTGGAGGAGTGTTGTTTTCATACATTTCTTTCTTATGACCATGTCATTAATATTCTTTATCATCCATTGATATTCTTATTCATTCTCAACACCTCCCTTATTCCATGATTGTTTTACACCAAGCACAGAATTCAACAGATAGTAGCAAACACCTCAATTTACTTTCTAGCATTGCATGAGTGCATGCTAATTCTTCAATTTGGGGGAGGAATTGCTACATATGATGGATGTTTTCTACTTTCTTTCTCATTTAAGGCATACAATTTCCGTGCAGAAATTGATTTCCATAATATTTTTAAAACTATGAACTCAATTCTTATGATCTCTAGAAAACACAGATGTATCATTAAAATACACAAACCCAGATAATTTCAAGTTAAATTAGTTCATAAAATTTCGAAAATCATGCACTATCACCTACAGCCATTTTGTTTATATCTCATGATCCGTGCATCAAAACGATCTAATTTTTGGATCATAGAAGCATTAATATAGTAGAAATCTACTTGCAAAATTTCAACAAAATTTGGTTTGTAGTTTTTGAGAAAATGGTTAATGAAGTTTGTTGTTACTTATATGATATTTTGCTGCAACTTCATATACACATAACTTGAACGTCAATGTAAAAATTGTTATGCCTTCATCAAAATTGTTAAAATTGAATATTCATTAATTGAGGAAGAATTCATTTGTTCTATCCATTTCATGAGTTGGGATGAACAAATTTTTTATTGCTTGGTTAACACATGGATTTTGTCTTTGGGTTGCATGAGGACATGCAATATATTCAGTTTTTTGTTGCATGAGGACATGCAATATATTCAGTTTGGGGGTATGTTGGGCCGTTAATATATTATTATTATTTGTTTTTAACGCCTATTCCACCCATTTCTACTCTTCTTTATCATGGTTTATCATATAATTCCATTTTATAATTATTTATGCTCTTATAGATAAATATTATTTATTCTCCTTTATTTTTAATAAATTGATGATTGTGCATGATTTTACCAATGACAGTTTATTAATAAATTGGTTGTAACATTACTCACCATTTTTAGCCTCCAAAACGGACCAAATTAGTTTTGTACTAAGCAGTTTTCCCAAATTCGTTCCGTACTAAGAGAAACGAAAAGTCCTCTGAAGACGTTTTTCTCAGATTCGTTGTTGTGGACGTTTTCCAAAATATCTCAGCTACAATGCCAAATTCGACCTGTTCCTGTTCAATGATTGATGAAGAGATATTCCAGATGGGATCTTGTTTATCAATTTGTTGTGAGCAATCCAATTTTGTAATGAAAATCATATTGTAATCATCTCTGTTGTAACTACTCTCTGCTCTCTCTGTATTTAAATGAAAACAGAGATCAGAGAAGGGAATTCAAGATTCATGGTTCATGATGGATGATTAGAGAGAAAATTAAATGGGTCAGTAGATTAGAGATAGGATAAGATAGGATAGGAGGGGAGGAGGAGAGTATTATTATTCCGAATTGTAATTTTATTCGTAGACTCTTGCTACTGAGAAGACACGAATTATTGTAATGCTGCCCGGTTTGACGATTAATATATAATTCGGTTGTTGTTCCATTCTTTGATACTGAAGTAGTCCGACGGTGCTTCACTAGTGGCTACGGGCCCGGCCCTGGTGGATCCACTTGCTATTTGTACCATTATTTTACAGTTCCAGTTGTGTAATGGTTTGATTTCCTTTGCATTTCCTTAATTTGCTTTATTCGATAATCTTTTGTTTCTAAACATTTCGTTGAATCGCGCTGTTACATCGAAATTGTAATTGGATTGCGTTGATAACAAGATTACTATTTACAATTTAAAATGCCATGCTATTAATTCTGATATAATACTGCGTTGTCCATTTCAGAATCTGTTGTTCATTTTTAGCTGCGATTGCTATTCATTTAATAACTACGATTACTGTTCAATTATAAATGCGATTTCTGTTCATCTATACTTGCGATTGTTATTCAATTTGCTAGATTAAGATTGTCGATTCAGTTACATTTGCAGTTGCTGTGTATTTCTATATAATTAGCTTTGTTGTTCCATTATATTTCAGACTGTTGTTCATTTCCATTAATTTAGCTTTGTTGTTCAGTTTTTCAATAGACTTAGTTGTTGTTCTCTTCTGCAAGGATTTGATTTCATCTTTTAATTAATATTGCAGCAAGTGTGTTTTAGTAAGCATTTCCAATTGAACTGCCATTTCCAATTATTTGCTTTAGTGTGGATTGAAAGATCAACCACTGTAAAGAACATTGACTATAGCTGTCTAAGTTCTCAGATTGGAGATCTTGCCTATGATAGATTTTCATTTGCATCAGTTTACATGGGAGAGAGTTATCATTACTGAGTCCTCGACTAATGATTGTTTGAGTGAATGATTTAGTTCAGAACATTTCAGTTTCTTGTTGTTCCAATTAGATTTTGTTTCTCGCATTCATTTATCTTTGCATTTTAAAACACTATACTGCAAAACATTACTCTTGAGCAAGTGACCACCTCAGACTGAGTACACTCTTGAGATAAAAAATCATCCCTGGGTTGACAATTAATGTGAAGATAATTAGCAGTTAAAAAGACACCTTTTATCGCTCAACAGATGTGTCATAAGACATGACACCTAGCGGACTTCCATCGACCTGATATAATGAATCAACACGAAACCCAAGAGTAAAGGCATCTTTAACATTATTTTTCCATATACGTACCTTGCCATCGCTGAAGGTTACCTTGTAGCCTTTGTCTTCCATTGCCGAGATAGACACCAGGTTCTTTCGGCGGTCAAGTGCATTTAATACATCCTAGAATTTCTAGCCTTCTTGAATGGTTGTCCTCTTCCTTGATGTCCATCATTCCTTTTACCTTTGCTATTGAATTTTCCATCCCTTCAATTACCATGAGAGGGATTTTGATCATCATCACGGTGAGAGTCCTTTCTATTAGGGCATTCCCTTGCATAGTGACCTGCTTTATTGCAAATGTAACATTGTCCTTTTCTTCCACCCTTAGGTCTAGCCTTTATTTTCGATTTAGACTCGGAATTATATCTTTTCTTAGCATGAGAAGAAAATGCAGTAGGAGGACCTTTAGGCAAGGGCATTTCTTGCTCTTCTACCCTTCTTTCTTCTAGAATGCATCTAGCCATTAATTCCTTGAAACCAAGAATTAGATGATTGTTCAGAAGAGTAGTCCTGAACATGTACCATTCAAATGGTAATCCTCCAAGAGTCGTGAGTGTCATTTCCCTATCAATAATAGTCTCCCCAATAGATAGGAGATCGTTCTTGATCTCGATGATTCTTAAGAAGTATGCTTGCATACTCTTATCTTTACGCTTCTTGATTTCCCTCAACTTATTTCTAAAAAACAAGACTTGATTTGCGTCATTAACTTTAAATAAACTCACCAGTCTATCGTAGATTTCCTTGGAGGTATTCAGGTCAAAAATGTAGGCCACCAAATGCTTGTCGAGAGAGTCCCAGAGGATCTTCTTTGTTTTGACTTCTCCGTTTTTCCATTTGTTCTAGGCAGCAGCGGATGCATTTGATGGAGGCTCAACGATATTGCCTCTCACATGGTCCAACACTCCTTGATCTTCTAGGGTTAGATCAATAGACATCTTCCATCCGTGATAGTCAGCTTTCTCACGGAGCTTGTCTTCGACAGGAAAGAGTGTTGAGAACCCCATAGTTATTTTTAAGATAGCCTTGTCTTCACCTCAGCCCCAATACCATGTTAAGATATGGTATGTTCTATGCTTATAATAGTTTACTTCTTTTTCTTATTATATTCCACAGATTAGCAATCACATGTGCATAAAGAAGTGCAGATAGAACATTAAACAGTCGACAAAAAACAAACCAAGACAAGAGACACAAGATGCAGCGGCTAGCCAGGGACAAATCCCACAATGTGTGGGGAAACCCTTTGATCAAATCTTCTTTTATCTTCAATAATTCAACGCAGAGAAATAGTACAATAAATCTGATTTATATCAGCAGTAGCAAACCCTAGATCAGCAGCATTAGCATTAACAGCTTCATCATCAAATTAGGGCAGATGATATCTCACAAACCGACCGTCAGATCGGCTTGATTCTACCACCAAAAGTTGCTGCTTGTAGAGGAGGTTCAAATGAACCTACAACGTAGTTCAGATGAGGAGATCTTCTAGTCCACGCAGGTCAAACTTCACTTCTGCAGTTGCAGCTTCAATTTCAGCAGCTTCCTTCAAACTAGGGCAGTCGATATCTTGCAAACCGTCTATCGAATTGACTTGATTCCACCACCAAAAGTTGCGGCTTTCAGAGGAGGTTCAAATGAACCTACAGTACAATTCAAATGAAGAGATCTTTTGGTCCACGCAAGTCAAACTCCACTTCTGCAATTGCAGCTTCAGTTTCAGCAACTTCCTTCAAACTAGGGTAGTCGATATCTTGCAAACCATCCGTCAAATCGACTTGATTCCACCACCAAAAGTTGTGGCTTTCAGAGGAGGTTCAGATGAACCTACAGCACAGTTCAAATGAGGAAATCTTCTGGTCCATGCAAGTCAAACTTCACTTCTACAGTTGCAGCTTCAGTTTCAGCAGCGTCCGGCGTCACATGTGTGAGGGAGAGACTCTTTTCTGCGCAGTAGAGAAGAGACTCTTTTCTACGCAGTAGAGAGAGAGAGAGATGTGATGAGATGAGTGAGAGCACATGAGGAAAAGTCCTCTTGTATTTATACACAACTAATAATGTTTGAATAGATGCGATTGTTGGGCTTCTGAGCCTACATGAGTTGTAGGTCGGCTTAATAATAATTCCATAATCAAAATAAATTCATATCTCCATAAATACTTATCGGAATCGGATGATCTTTATATCAATCCTACACCTCTCGAAGAGAGCAATCTAATGAACATATTATCAGCCATGAATAAGATGACCCACATGAAGTTTGGCCCTAGTTGCCAATTTTAACACTTCACCCCTATGAGCATCACCCTGATGCAATGAAGGCTAAGTGGACTATTCAAAAATCATGAGAAACCAGTCAATTACAACTACCTCTCATGGAAATGGTCATAAATGAATGACTTACTTAACGCAGTTGAATCCCAAGAATCATATCGAATATAATGCACTGCGGAAACCCCCAATACTTAATTCAAAAGAGTGAAGGGAACTCTACTTGAATGGTTCATGAGGCACAATACTTGCTAAGGTTTTGCAAATGGGGTAGCAAGCTAAGTGGGATTGATTGTGGGGAAAACTCCACAGTTAAGTGCGCTTGAGCCAAAGGCGATCTGAGATGGGTGACCTCCCGGGAAGTCCCGGTTACCGGGTACAACCCCCGGAAGTGATGATTGACGCTATGTGATTTATTTCACTAGTTTCAATCCCACTTTTTCACCCCTGCGAGCATCACCCGATGCAATGAGTGCTAAGTGGACTATTCAAAAATCATGAGAAACTAGTTAGTTACAACTACCTCTCATGGAAATGGTCATAGATGAATGACTTACTTAACGCAGTTGAATCCAAAATATCATTTCTAACCCTCTATTTGTTGCACCGGTTTTCCCAAGTTGGGTTTTTCCAAGGACGTGTTGTCCAAAAATAACAGTGTCCCTTGTGTGTTTGTCTCATATATGTTCAGTTTATGATTTGTATGTCAGTGTAGTCTACAGTAGTGTTTTCCATCATTGTGATAAATTAAATAACTTACTGAATGTAATAACAAATAGGAGTTGATAAACTAGTGATTGCAGTAGGATTTCTGGTGTGTAGATTCAACAATTTTTACACGAAACTCACGAGAAGAAAACTCATGTTTGCAGGTTAAAGAAAGCCCTGCACGGACTCAAGCAAGCACCCAAAGCATGGTATGGTCAAATTGATAGTAACTTGCAACAGTTGGGATTTGTCAAGAGAGATGTTGATCCCAATCTCTACTATTTGTTGGTAGAGAATGAGCCACTTATTCTGGTATTGTATGTAGATGCCCTGTTCCTAACTAGGTCATCCAGCCTCATCCAAGATTGCAAGAAGAATCTTGAAGCCGAATTCAACATGAAGGACTTGGGATTGATGCATTATTTTCTAGGGTTGGAAGTTTGGCGGAAGAATGGGGAGATCTTCCTTGGACAAGGAAGATACGCTACAGAAATTCTGAAGAGATCCAAAATGCAAGATTGCCGACCCATGGCTACTCCCATGATCACCAACTGGAAGGAAATAGATGCATCCGGAGACAAAGAAGTAGATCCCACCCTGTACAGGCAACTCATTGGATCACTTATGTATCTGGTCAACACTAGGCCAGACATTTGTTTTGTTGTCAACACTCTTAGTCAGTTCATGGTGGAACCAATAAGGGTGCATTACGCAGTAGCAAGACACATTCTGAGGTATGTATGCGGAACAGTCGGATATGGGTTGAAGTACTCCCAAGGGGAGGACATCAGTTTGAATGGGTTCACTGATGCAGATTGGGCAGGTAATTTAGTAGACCGGAAAAGAGTACCTCAGGGTACTGCTTCAGTGTTGGATCAAGGATTATATCTTGGTGCCGCAATAAACAGAAACCGATAGCACTGAGCTCTGCAAAAGCAAAATATATGGCAGCCAGCATAGCTATGTGCGAAGCCATATGGCTCAGAAAATTGCTTGTGAGCTTATTTGGGAAAAGGGTGGAAGCAACCAAGGTTTACTGCGATAACCAAAGTTGTATCAAACTCTCTAAGAATCCAGTATTTCATGATCGATCGAAACATATAGATATTCGTTGTCACTTTATCAGAGACAGTGTTCAGCGTGAGGCAGTATAGCTATAGTATGTCCCCACATGAGAGCAGGTGGCCGATATACTCACAACGGATCTCGAAAGAGCTAAGTTCACTCAGTTTAGAGAGCAGATGGGTATGGTTGAAAATCTGTTTCAGTAGCAGCAGCAGTTTGCAGTGCAGGGATAGTTGGAAGTGGCAGTGCCAGCCACAGTATAGTTACAGCACCAGCCACCAGTGCAGTAGTTGGTGGACAGTATGTCAATCATCAACAGCACAGTAGTTGGTGGATAGTATGTCAGTCATCAACAGCGCAGAAGACGATGCTTCACAGTTAGAGCAGTATGTAGTAGCAACATATTGCTAGAGCACATTCCTCGCTAAGAGGGAGTGTTGATTTGGGGTAGCATTGGATGTGCTTTAGGCCTCAAAATTTGCAGGAAGGCTTAGACACATGCATTCTCCAATACCTAGAAATCATTTTGGGAAATTCCACCCGGAAACAGTTTTATTAAAATAATTAATTATTTTTAATGGAACCCTAAGTCTAAACTTAGGAAATTAAAATAATTAAGGGGTATTAATCTAAACTGTGGGTGGAACTTCTAAAAGAAGGCAGAGATCAAGTCAAATGATCCTAACCATTGATTAGAATCTAATTTGGGTCGTTGATTGATCAATAAGAGGATTATAAGAGGAGACTTGATGGGCACTTGGAGAACACACCAAAGGTAGATACTCAGTTATCTGAGTAAGATGGATTTTCTCACTGGTCTAAGTTCGGCAAGAGAAAATCGAATCAGAGGGAGAGTTGCAAGTGAGAAAGGAAGAGAGGGTATCAGCATATTCAGAGAGTGCAAGGCAGCAAGATGCAGAGCAGGAACAGGGTGATGCAGAAAGAGGCAGCGCAGAGGCAGTTTGACACAGAGCCTGCTTGGGCAGCTTAACGCTGAGCCAGGGGGAGCATTTTGATGCACAGAGGATCAAAAGGACACTAGGGAAGAAGTGCTTCACCTTGGGTAGAACTTGGTCAAGAAGTGTCTGTAAATTTCTCATTCCTATTTTTCTCGTTGTAATTTGTACATGAGAATTTGCTGAAGAATAATAAAACCCTCATCTGCTGCACCGGTTTTCCCACATTAGGTTTTTCCGGGGACAATTGTCCAAAACTAATCGTGTCATTGTGATTGTATTTGTGCCAATATTTTTCCTTACATTTACTTTCTGTAATGTTTTAATTGTGAACGCTGCAGTAGAATATGTTTTGATATTTGTCGTGAGAATATTGTGGATAACTTATTTCTGAGATAATAAGTAGAAGAAATAGTATTAATCACTACAGTAGGATTTCTATTTAGAAATTTTCTCAGGCAATGTGTCTCACCATCTGTTCGATCCAGATATGTTTCTCCTAGCATCCACGGCTGAATGGAAGATACTAAAGATAAAAAAATTCCTCGAAGAAGTGTCAGAAGAAGAGTAGGATCATGTGTTGTGCAGCATGCTACTATCTCCAGGGAGAGGCACCCAATTGGAGGATAAACAATCTTAGCTAACTATAGGTGGGAGGTCCCGATTGGCTAAGCTACTAAGGTCTCTCTGAAGTGTGGGTGGTTCATTGAAGACATACTAATCACGGTTAGGAACTGGAGCATTATTTGCTTGTTTTTTGGTGCCTAGAGCATAACAGAAGTGAGCCATGTTACCAGACAATATAGCAAGGGTCCTAGGAGAGGTTCTGAAGGGATTACTACTAGACCAAGTGGCAACAATGAGACAAGGGCCCACTGTCACCTCAGTCGATGTCCCCTGCTCTTTACGGACTTTTACTGATGGGAGAAGTCTTGGTATAAAGGAAATCACTAGAAGGGATAAGTCAATGATGAGGTATAATGTGATTTTCAAAGCCCATCCAAGGGAGAGGCTCAAATAATAGCTTGCTTGCATCAAGAGCAAGCTAAGGGGCTCTCCAAAAAAGGCTTAAAGGGAGGCTTAGGTCAAGGGAATAGGGATATTCTATATGAAGGATATCCTAGACTTAAGACTCTTTAAGGATACAAGGTTCCTCAAGTGGCTTTATAAGATAAAGAATGATGAAGATATGGGACCACAAAGGAGACTTGAGAAGATCCAAGCTTGTCTAAGGGTTTGAATGATCCTTAATGTGTCTTACCATCTGTTCGATCCAGATTTGTTTCAACTTTCTCCTAGCATCTGCGGCCGAATGGAAGATACTCAAGATAAAAAAAACTGCCTCGAAGAAGAGTCAGAAGAAGAGTAGGATCATGTGTTGTACAGCATGCTACTATCTTGAGGGAGAGGCACTCTATCGGAGGCTAAACAATCTTAGCTAACTATAGGTGGGAGGTCCAGAATGGCTCAGCTACTAAGGTCTCTCTAAAGTGTGGGTGGTTCATCGAAGACATACTAATCTACGGTTAGGAACTGGAGCACTATTTGCTTGTTTTTTGGTGCCTAGAGCAGAACAAAAGTGAGCCATGTTACCACACAATCTAGCAAGGGTCCTAGGAGGGAGGGGTTCTTAAGGGATTACTACTAGACCAAGTCGCAACAATGAGACAAGGGCCCACTATCCCCTCATTCGATGTCCCCTGCTTTTTACGGACTTTTACCGATGGGAAAATTCTTGGTATAAAGGAAATCACTAGAAGGGATAAGTAAATGATGAGGTACAATGTGATTTTCAAAGCCCATTCAAGGGAGAGGCTCAAATAATAGCTTGCTTGCTTCAAGAGCAAGGTAAGGGGCTCTCCAAAAAAGGCTTAAAGGGAGGCTTAGGTCTAGGGAATAGGGATATTCTATATGAAGGATATCCTAGACTTAAGACTCTCTAAGGATACAACTTTCCTCAAGTGGCTTTGTAAGATAAAGAATGATGAAGATATAGGACCACAAAGGAGCCTTGTGAAGATCCAAGCTTGTCCAAGGGTTTGAATGATCCTTAAGAGAGTGCCTAGGTTAAACAAGGATAGGGGAAGGTCACAAGAACAATTAACTTTTGTTAATTTTTTGAGTAGATAGACCTTCAAAATGCCACTAACCAAAGAAGACCTAAACCCAAACAATTTTGGAGCTAGGGCTTGATGTTTTTCACAAACCAATCGCAGGAGAGGTCTCAAATTTGGAGGGTTAGTAGAGGACACCCAAGCACAATTCCTCACCAACTAGCTCTTCAAGAGGATGGTTCTAATGCAATTCACTTGATGCCCTAGCTAGGCCATCTAGGGTTAGGGCTAAAATTTTGGAAAGGAGGTAAAAGGTGAAGTTTTAGGTGATCGCCATAGACAAGGATCAGTGCCTAGCCAATTGGGATTAATGGAGTCAAGATGAGGTTGATTTTGAGATTTTCGCTCTACCAATGAGTCCTTTGCAACTTCGCTAGCTTGCAGAGGTGCTAGTTAAGTCGCAAAAGGAATTTACACTTCAATTTACAAATTTTGATGGAGTTTCAAGGTAAAGGTGCACAAACCAACCCCTAGGAACATTCGTTCCTTTTATCAAGATGAATAACATATGCAATAATTCAATATTCCAATTGTTTCATGAATTCGCACTAATTTTAGGGCATGAGTAAATCGTGACATAACATTCCATACATTAGACACATATCAATAAGAAAATTTGCATGAAAGCAAACACTTACATGACAAAAAGAGTATATCCATCCATCATATTTGCAACAATGAAGCTCCAAGGTAAGATAGCAACTTGCAGAATGTATAGTGAATATTCAAAACATCATTTCTCCTCAACCACAAGGAGTTAGAGGGAGTTTCATATATTGTTGGAAAGGTCTCAAAATAAGCTTTCCAACCATGTATGTTATACTTCCATTTGAGCTAGGTACATGGAGTAAAAATGCATTCAAAGATAGGGTATCCAAATGGAGCATCAAAAATCCAAAAATTATTTCTCTTAAACCGTGATAATAGGGATACCCTATCTTTGAATACCCTAATCTTAGGGATGATAATAGTTCAAGAAGCCCTGTAAGTATGCCACTATAACTCTGACCTCCAATGCAACAAAATAAGTTGCCAATGGAATAAAAGCGCTATTCCTTGCTTGTAGCATGTTGTAGCTTAAACAAATGAATTACACAATACAGGGTACAAATAAAATAGATTGGCAAGTTCGATTGCAAAATAAGAAAATGTGAGTGTTATATGTTGAGGTTATGAGTTAACCATGCACAACTATATTAGATTAGCAAATGAAATGATTCATGCAGGTAAATTACATGAGCAAATTAGAAACTAGACTAAAGAAAGTCAACCACCCAAAAAGATTTCCTCCCTCTAAATGAGGAGGTGGGATACCATGGGTAAAACTTCCCAAGCTCCCTCAAGAAAAATCTGTTGGAAATACTTAGAGGGGAGGCGAATCAGTATTTATTTTATAATTGTTACTTTTATGCCAGTTAAGATCACTTTAGACAAAAACACAAAATCAACAATAATGAAATAAATAATTTTATTAATAACAAATAGTGAGGACTCCAATCCTCTATTACAACAATTGAATTTCCAATTTGTACAATCGCACCTATGATTCCTTCAGGGCTCCAACCCTAGACGAAGTCCCCAATTTTCAATTCCACCAAGCTCCAACCTGTACTTCACCAAGCACCAACTTGGTCTTTTTGAGGACTCCAACGCTCTAGGGCTCCAACCCTCTCAACTGGTTCTAGCTCCAACCTGGTCTTCTTGAAGACTCCAATCCTCTAGGGCACTAACCCTTTCCTTCAATTCTTCAATATAGGTACAAAATGGTTCTTCAAGGCTTCCAATATCTTCTGCAACAAGCCTTGATAATTCTTCAACAATTCCCTCAATTAATCTCCAATAACTCTTTGTTCATCAATGACAACGTTATCTACTGTAGAAGGTGTCTCCCAAACTCTTCATGATACCCAATCAAATTCCTAAAGGGACTACATCAAAGCTTCAATCATGTTGCTCCTTGATGGTTTGCACAACAAATTCTCTGCTTCAACAAGTCAAACCTTCAACTGATCTACAATATGTTGCTGCAAGTATCCTTCCTCTGCTACATAGGTTGCTTCAAAATCATTTGCTCAAGGATGCTAGCTTCAGGGACTATGATGCCAAACAGAATTTGCAATATAATCGCTGTGTGAAAATTCTATCCCTGCAACAACTGATTTATTTTACTTACTTATTTCTCAATAAGTTTACGAAAAACCCTTTAGTAAACATTAAAATAAATTTTGTTGCAAATATCACACCATAATACAAAAACAAACACATGCACAAGAATCAACACATCAACACAGATATTTTAGACAATTGTCCCTGGAAAAACCTAATGTGGGAAAACTAGTGCAGCAGAGGAGGATTTTATTATTCAACAATTCTTCAGTACAATTGGGTGCCAAACTGGATTACCCAACAGAGAGAAATTATTCAACACTTCTCCCAGTCTCAGCGTCAGCCTTGCTGGCCTCTGCACAGCTTCCAGACCCTATGTGTCAGCTCCTACCTCTCTACGTCAGCACTAAGCCTCTCTGCGTCACCCACGCATGCCCTCCAGTGATTGCGCAGTTTGTTGCCTCTGCGTCTGCCTCTCCAACCTCTGCACTAGTCTTCCGGTGTTGTTCCCGAATCTTTGTTTTGTACCTGCTACCTCTTGCTGCTCTCCAGACCACTAGTTCGAATTTCTCAGCTAACCCCACTCCAGAAATCGAACTGATAGGTCTCCCTCAATGTGTTCTCCAACTGACCCTCAAGTCGCTTCTTATACTTTTCTTGTTGGTCCTTCAACGGTCGAGATTAAATCTCTGATCAACGGCTAAGATTAGATTTGGCTTGATCCATGGCTTTTGAAACCTTCTAACCCAATTGTATATTAATACCCATTAATATTTTATTTGTCCTAAGTTTAGACTTAGGAACTCCATTAAAAATATTAATTATTTTAATATCTCCCAAACCGAGTACAATCTGTCCAAACCATTTATGGGTCTTGGAGATCTCATGTGCTCTAGCCTCTCCACCAATTTTCATGTCTAGAGCACATGTGATACTACCCCAAATCAACAGTGTCTGTTGGTTTAATGCGCCGACATGAGAGCCGCCCAAAGTTGGAGGAGCCATCATAGATTAATGACAAATATATTTTTACTTTATAGGTTCATATCATAAGGAAGATGAGTGGTTATTTGTTAGAGGAACTTAAGGATATCTTCAAGCTGGTATAAGAGTTTAATCAACAAGATATTGTGATAATGTTTTGGTTTTTGAACAATGTTTTAGGGGTTTATAGCATTAGGATTAGGCAAGGCTAGGGTATCATGAAGTTAGGGCTTATGTGGTTCGAGGGTTAGGGCAATAGGAACAAAGATTAGGGACCTAGGCTTAGTCTACAATGGAGCAAGTCATCATATTAAAATAAGTTAGGGTTTTCCATCATCTTTAATTATGCTAGGTCAAGCATACTTAGGGTTTCCTTTTGGCACCTTGATTGCCCTCTTATTGACATCAATGACAACTTTATCCAACAAAATCAGCTCTTTATTAACTTGTTACAAAGAAGAGAAACCTTCAAAAGGTCTCAAATAAACTCGAGGAGGGTCTTTACAATAATTGCTTGAAGCTTAGACATTAGATCTCCTCCTTTGTAATGCAAGGCTAATAGTTGATGAAGTACAAGAAGAAAAGTTTCAAAATCTGAAAAGTCGAAGGACTTCTTTTTACATCCAAAAAATCAGACCTCAAAAAGAAAAAGATCTGCACAAGAGGAAGAGAGGTCAAGCCTCTCTAGGCCACTGCCTTGACAATGGATATAGGTTGCCTCAAAAAAGGCTCACGGCCCAGCCAAAGATATGCCCTCCAAGTGCTCACAGCCTAGTAGATTTGGCCTCAAATCAGTGGTAAGGTCCTGCAACAAAAATGGTAAGTAGTTTCAGCCTTGCCTTCCCTCAATCTTGCCAACAAAAGGGTGAGAAAACTCTTCAACAAAATCTGATTTTTCTGCAAAACAACCCGCAAAGATCAGCAAAGTATGACCCTTATATCAGTTGTTAAACCTTTGCAAAATAGAGTTGAAAATGGTGAGAGAAATATGCAAAAAAATTACAAATAATGTACAAGAAACTAGATCAAGGATTAGAGAAGAACTCCTCTCCTGGCCTAGCCATAAGAGTGCTCTAATTAGAAAATATGATCAATGTAGTCACAATATTTAAAAGAAGTGATTTAAATGGAATAGGCTTAACCACAAGCCCAAGCCAAAGAGACCCTACAAACACAAATTGAAAGATGAAAACTTTGGAATATCACAAT
Organism: Pinus taeda; assembly: GCA_000404065.3. NCBI lineage: Eukaryota > Viridiplantae > Streptophyta > Pinopsida > Pinales > Pinaceae > Pinus > Pinus taeda. Next base: position 144,061 of record APFE030440024.1, on the reverse strand, counting down.
GTGTGTTCTTCCAAGTTCATGCTCAAGAGTGGGTTAATTTCTCCAAAAATGTCCCCTCACGCTTGAGACTCGATTCACAAAAAATTCTACAACACTTCAAATCAAATCATTAGATCCAAATGGGTTAGAATTATATAATGAGAATGAAATTTTAGAGAGTTATATGAAAAACTACTAAAACATTCCTTATCTAGAATAAATGTCTAAAAACCAAATGCTCATGTAAGATAATCTACACAAACAAATCTTTAAAAAGCATATGGAAATAATAAGTACAATATTTTCAATGTGAAAATTCCTAAATGGAATCCCTACTGCAGCAACTGATGATATTTCTCCTACTTGTTAGATTTACATGAACAAGTTATTTGCAGTTTCCTACAGTAAATATTGAAATACATACACTGCAACCTTCACTTAATTAATTTATATGCGGAAGCAAGAGACTGAGCAAGAAAAAAAATACAACACAATAACACCGTTATTTTTGGACAAATGTCCCCGAAAAAACCAAATGCGTGAAAGCCGGTGCAGCAGATCTGAGGGTTTTATTATTATGCAGGAAAAAATTTGAGTACAATTCTTGGATGCTCAACTAGCAATCCGATATAGAGAGAAATTGAACAAAATGAATGGTGAAATGGTCTCAACCTGTCATTGGGAGAATCTTAGTCTGATCACACTGAACCAAAGCCTCTACGTACCCTCTGCAAAGAACTACATCACTCCTACGCAATTCCTGCGTCGCCCCTGCCGAGTATCATGCTGCCCCTTCTCTGGACCCTCTACTGACTGAAAAATCCGAATCTCTGCCTCCAGGGCTCACACCTCAGCTCCCGTCTACTAAAACTCGATTTCCTTAGTAGAAATTTGATTTCCCTCTAAGACCTGCACTGCCACGGCGTGGGCCAACGTCTACCTCTCTCTGGATGTCGTTCTGCCCTCTCTCTGCCTCGTACTCTCCGGCCCATGAAACCTTCCTTCTTCTGGATATTCACTGCCCCTCTCTGCAAGAAATCTCCTCGATCAAAATTTCCTCCTAAGAACTTCTCACTTCAAAAATTCGATCTCTTGATCTCTCAGTGTGTTTTCGAAATGACCCTCAAGCTTCCTTAAATAATCTTCTCGTTGATATTCAACGGCCCAAATTAAAAGCTAATCAATGGCTAAAATAATTTTAGCTTGATCCTCGTCGTCTTCTAGAAGTTACACCCATAATTAGATTAATACCCATTAATATTCCTAAGTTAGACTTAGGGTCCCATTAAAAAATAATAATTATTTAAATAAAATTGTCTCTCGATGGAATTTCCCAAAACGCTTTCTGGGTTCTTTGGAATACATGTGCCCAAGCCTCCTTGCAAAATTTGAGGCCTACAGCACATCCGATGCTACCCCAAATCAACACTCCCTCTTAGCGAGGAATGTGCTCTAGCAATATACATTGCTTCATACTGCTCTAACTCTGAAGCATTGTCCTCTGCGCTGCTGATGCCTGACATGCTGTCCACCAACTACTGTGTTGCTGTTGTAATTGTACTGTTGCTGACACTAGCACTACCAACAACTGCATCCGTACTACAGCTCCCTCTCAAGTGTTGCATTTGTGTTGCTAGTAGCTGTGGAAATTTCTAAGTCTGACACATCAGAAATCCCTACTGCATTATCTGGTTTATTATCTCCTACTTGTTCTTTCCATTAACAAGTTATTTATTAATATAAATACCGAAATAAACACAAATACCGCCTTCACACATATACAGATCAACAATTGAAATAACAGAGACAACACAAGGGACACCATTATTTTTGGACAATCGTCCCCAGAAAAATCCAATGCAGGAAAACCGATGCAGCAAATATGAGGATTTTATTATTATGCAATTTTCTGAATACAACTAGGGTGCCAGAAATGGCTCACCCTACAGAGATTTTCTTTGGCAGAAGTACCTTGCTCCAGAGACAGATATTCCGACTAATCAACAACGGGATGATGATTCCCACAGTGACTTCAATTGTTCCTCAGCTAGGCAGCGAAAGCTGCTCCAAGCTTCTCTCTAGAACTACATCAACCTCTATGGCTCTGTGTTTGCCTCTCAGCTCTTAGTTTGCTCCACGAAAACACCACAACGCAGCTCTTTCTGCCCAACATCAGCTCTGCTAGCCTCTGCGTTTGCCTGTGTCAATTTCTCAGCGTCCTGCGTCACCAGCGCTGGCCCTCCAAACCTTTACGTCAACTCTGGTTGCCTCTACGCCAGCCCAGGCTACCTTTGCGTTGTCTCTCTGACACTATCTCTAACTCTCTGCTATGTATTCTCGACCTTCTGCCGAACTACCCCTCGCTGCAACAAATCACTAACTCGATTTCTTAGAAAACCCTACCCTAGAAAATCGAATTGACTGATCAATTTGGTGTGTCTCCAACTGACCCTCAAGCCTCCTCTTATACTTTTTCTGTTGACGAATCAACGGTCGAGATTAAGTCCCTAATCAACGGCTAAGATTATATTTGGCTTGATCCTTGTTATTTAGAACTTTCTCACCCATATTATATTAATACACATTAATATTTTAATTTTTCTAAGTTTAGACTTAGGGTCTCATTGAAAATATTAATTATTTTAATATCTCTCCATCCTGGGGGAATTTCCCCAAACAATTTATGGGTCTTAGAGATCTCATGCGCCTTAGTCTCTCCGCCAATTTTCATGGTTAGAGCACATCCGATGCTACCAAAAATAAACAATAGCATTGCCACTGCCAACTGTCACTGCACTGCAAACTGTTGCTACTACTCCATCAACAATGGAAAAACATCCAAAATTACTCAACTAACTATGTTTAGTATGATACCACGTGAATGTTGAAGCCTAATTGCTACTAGTCTCTGTACTGACCCTCTGAATATACTGCGTTGGTGCTGACCTCTGCTCTATGCCATCTGCACTGCTGCCAACTCTGCTCTGCGTTGTTCAGTTTTTGGCGCTCCTAACCACTGCAATTGTCTCCCCGCCACTCCTTGGCACCATCCAACACTAGTCCATCCTGCTACTACTGATCTGGCTTTCGTAGCAAGGAATTGATCCGAGAGGTGGACTCCTCAAGGATCCTGCTCATTTGTAGTTCTTTCGAGCTACAGCTGCAAATCAGCCCACCTCCCTCCTGGAGGTATCTCAACTGTCATGGCAAACTCTTCCTCTTCGATCTTCGTGGATGCAGCCTTCAGATTATGTTTCTCATCCTTGTCCTTCTTCTTGAGAGGACACTGAGTAGCGTAGTGACCCATCTCACCACACCTGAAACACTTGATCTTCGAGACGTCTTTCTTACATCTTCGTTGCTCTTGTTGTCCCTTCGATGCAAGGGTTGCATTATGATTATCCTCCTCCTCCTTGGGCTTCGACCCACTATTGCTACTTCCGTCAAGTTTTACCTTGACTAAGTCTCTCCTCAGCACCTCTTGTTTTAGAGTTGCCCACGTCTCACCCCAATTCGGCAATGTTGCTCTTCCCAGAATACTCTAGACAAAGACTTACCACTCATCTGAGACAGAATTGAGGGCTAGTCTAACCAACTTTGAATCCTAAGGTGTATGTCCCGCAGCAAACAATTCAGCACGGGTCTCCTTAAGCTTCGTGAGGAATGGATCCACACGCTCTCCCTTCTACATCTGACCAGATCTAATCTTCTGCTCCAAGTACATCTTCCACTGCTCGGAAGATCCCTGATATAACGTAGCCAAGGCATCCTACATCTCCTTAGCAGTCCCTCTACTAGCGACATGACACACCACATGATCCTTTACTCCATCCAAGATCATACTCTTGGCCTTCGCCATTTCTAAGTTGTACTTCTTCAATGGATCTACATCTGCAAGCATAACCACCACGCTGCCAACATATGTCTTGAGGGCATGCTCATCCAGAAGGAATGACATTCTAGCCTTCCAAATGACATAGTTGGATGCTTCGTCCAACCTGTCCTGATCCCTCAAGCCACTAATTGCCATTTCCTCTCTCCTTTGCGTTGTTGTTGGGCTAGCCTACACATTCCCTGTTGGAGCTAGTAAAATTGTTTCCCCTTGCTGCTGCTCAGCTCTAGAGAAATCGAATTCCTTGACTAGGAATTCTCTGAGGAAGAAATTCCCTCACTGTGCTTCTCTTTTCTCTTCAGACGTCTTTCAGCCCAGCAATCTCCCTGTTGAAAATCTGCATCCCACTAGCTTCTCCTCACACTAAGGCCTCAACATTGCTCCCTCTGCCCCGACAAACTTTTGAACTGGGAGTCCTTCCTCTCTGTCGACTCAATCAGAGAGAGACTGCCTCAAAAATCAGCCCTCCAGCTAGGATTGCGCAAACCCTCTGAGGTTTCAAATTGTTGCCTCCTGCAACTTTTTCGATCTCCCTTTTCTACTCAGCGCTGGGTTCTCTAGCACTGCTCTTCTTGTTCCACCTGCAGCTCTAGTACCATGTGAAAATTCCTAAATGGAATCCCTACTGCAGCAACTAATGATATTTCTCCTACTTGTGAGATTTACATGAACAAGTTATTTGCAGTTTCCTACAGCAAATATTGAAATACATACACTGCAGCCTTCACTTAATTAATTTATATGCAGAAAAAAGAGACTGAGCAAGAAAAAAAATACAACACAATAACACCATTATTTTTGGACAAATATCCCCAAAAAAACCCAATGCGGGAAAACCGGTGCAGCAAATCTGAGGGTTTTATTATCATGCAGGAGAAAATTTGAGTACAATTCTTGGATGCTCAACTAGCAATCTGATATAGAGAGAAACTGGACGAAATGAATTGTGAAATGATCTCACCCTGTCACTGGGGGAATCTGAGTCTGATCACACTAAATTGGAGCCTCTACATACCCTCTGCAAAGAACTACGTCACTCCTATGCAGTCCCTGCATCACCCCTGCTGGGTATCACGCTGCCCCTTATCTAGACCCTCTATTGACTAGAAAATTTGAATCTCTACATCCAGGGCTCACACCCTAGCTCCCGGCTACTGAAACTCAATTTCCTCAACAGGAATTCGATTTCCCTCTAAGGCCTGCGCTGCCACTGCATTAGCTCTTCGTGGGCCAGCGTCTGCCTCTCTCTAGACGTCATTCTACCCTCTCTCTGCCTCGTACTCTCTGGCCTAGGAAACCTTCCTTCTTCTGGATACTCATAGCCCCTCGTTGCAAGAAATCTCCTCGATCAAAATTTCCTCCTAAGAACTTCTCACTTCAGAAATTCAATCGCTTGATCTCTTGGTGTGTTTTTCAAATGACCCTCAAGCTTCCTTAAATAATCTTCTCGTTGACATTCAACGGCCCAGATTAAAAGCTAATCAATGGCTAAGATCATTTTAGTTTGATCTTCGTCTTCTTCTAGAAGTTACACCCACAATTAGATTAATACCCATTGTTGAACTGGTAAATCCCCTCTGCGGAGAGAGGCGATCCCACTAGCCCAACACGGGTCTAGCAACAATCACACAACGCTAACACGCAGGTTCCTAATTGCATAAATCATAGATCGATGATGATGGTCTACCTGGATTCCAACGCTAGTAATTGTAGAAGAATCGACGTTCCCGTTCCTTTGCTCCGGCTGGTCACAATCCCCACGATCCACGTGAACGGACACCTGCACATGCAAAGAACGATACAAATACAAGCATAAAATCCAATATATGCAATTATATATCAGTCAGAAAAAATATAACTCAAATACCATTATAAAGACACATGAGTGGAACCATAATGATAGTCGTCTAATAATGAGTAAAAACAGAGAAAGATTACAACCAAGGTCTGACGTTGAACCTCCTCTGACTGGGCAAGCAGCTACATACGCCTTGCAAAGTGACCTCTTCTCTCTCAGAATTTTGGCAGCATAACCTCTCTATACTTCTCAATTCTCACTATCACTCTAGCATTACTTCAGCACTCACAAAGACTAGCAAAACTAGCCCGTTTAATGCATGAGGATGGCCATTTATAGATGGAGAAGGGAGGAATATACATTGTACCAGGACGCATATTGAGGATTAGCATTATCCCTGAAAAGCCACTAAACTTAGTTGTCATGGATAAAAAGATGACACTCGACCTCTATCATGAGGATTTTTCCTTTAGAGAACTCCATGAACAGAGAGGAAAAAACATATGAGTGCGCGCTGGCCAAAAATCATAACCAAATTTAGGTGGCGCGGGTGTTGCTCTGGGACAGAGCGCCAATGGACGCGCCTTCTTTTAAGGAACTGAGTCATTGGCGCGGGTAAGACACTGTGAACCCGCGCTAATGGAAAAAGGGCACTTTTTAGGGATAATTTGCAAAAGGTGTCTTCAGGGAATATGAAGTACATACTCAGGGGAACATAATACAAGTGTTTTTAGGTTATGTCACTGGTCACAGGTCCATAAATGTGTCCTCCAATGTACGAAAACAAGGATAACAGGGACGATGACCAACGGTGACAAATTACTATGTAACACCCATTAATATTTTTAATTTCCTAAGTTTAGACTTAGGGTCCCATTAAAAAATATTAATTATTTTAATAAAATTGTCTATCGGTGGAATTTCCCAAAACGATTTTTGGGTTCTTTGGAATACATGTGCCCAATCTCCCTTGCAAAATTTGAGGCCTAGAGCAAATCTGATGCTACCCCAAATCAACAACCAATAGAAAATGAAACTCATGATCAAGAATTATACCATAATTATAGAAGAATAACACCTCATAGTTGAACCCTTTTATTGCATTGAAATGTAAGTGTACAAAAGAGCAAAGCTTCCCCAAACACAACAACTCGTATCAAGATACAACAATAGGAGCCAAAGGCTCATCTAAATAGGAAATGGGAGATAATCCCAAAGTGGAATGATGACAATCCCAAGACAACCACCAAGATTCCTCCCCATGCAAATCGAACCTCTAAGAATGCCCCACACAATCCTTAATGAGGAACTTGTCGTAGTAGAAGAGAGACATGTGTATAGTGAAGTGGAGTGGTAGGAGACCACTTCTGCACCTCATCTCCATCAAATTGTACCATATCACCACTTAACTCTTGACTCCATCTTGAAACTCGAGTTCACTTCCTTAAAAAATGTAACTTGTCTCTTGGAATTCGTGGTCTTCTCTAGATAATTTGATTTCCCTTTTTGAGCACATCTATTTCCTTGATTTTTGGTCCTTGGTGGAGTCCATATCACTTTTCAACTTGACCTTAACTCTTGGTGGATTTCCACCTAATTTTCACATCATTCTAGCATGTGTGGATATTTATTTTTCTCCCATTTATTTATTTTCTAACTAATTTATTGCCACATTTTCCCCTAGACCCCTCAAAGTGGGTTTTAGTAGAAAATTGAGAAGGAGAGGTCCAATTTTGACCACTCATACTCCCTACAACTTTTTTAGACATCACTTATTACAATTTACATATACAATTTATTAAAATTCTCATCCTGCAAGAAACTTTAAAATTTTAAAAATTAAGACCTAGACTGATCCGGATTGGATCATTATATTGTTTGTCATCCATCTCGATGCATTTGAAGTGGAAAAAAGTGGAGGAATTAACTCAAGGGATTGTTTTTACAGGCAGGACCCAGTTTGGCAAAACAGGGTCTAAAATCTTCCGGGAGTGTTTGAGGCATCAAACGATGTTTTTTGGGGGTAAAACTTTGTCGCTTTAATGCAACCCCTTTTCATGCCATTCTACACAAAGATCTTTCCAACGACGCAAGAAGCACGTCAATCGGAGTTCGTATGCAAAAGTTATGCCACTCAGAGGTTGACCTTCCTGTTTTCACACCTATAATTCAAGAGGATGCCGCGTCAACCCCCATTATTCATGGAAAAGAAGTTAACCACGTGTTTGTGATGTAAAATACTCTAGAAGAGTCTATATTGTAACTCTAGTTAAGAGTTGATGTAGTCAAACTTAACCACTAGTAAGCTATCAGGTTGTGTTATAACCGAGCCAATAGGAGGAAGAGGCATTCCATTCTTTTGAGAGCATTTTGTTCCATAGTTGAGCAAAGATAGTCAGGAGAGATAAGAGGTAGAGCACATAGAGAGGATTTGTGCATTGTAGCAGCGCACGAGCCACAGGCATTACTTCTTTGTACTTGCAGCGATATTTCCAAACAGAGAAAGAGAGCAAAGCAGCCTCACCTTCCAGCTAGGTTTTCTCCCGAGAGGGTTTCCCAAAAATCATATCTTGTGTCTTATGTGTGTGTGAGCTTATTTTGTCGTTCTCTACGTTTATACATAATTTTCATTCGCATGCATGCACAAATTACAGTTAAATTTAAAAATCTAGAAGTTTAATAAAATTGTAATAGTGTAAAAATTCAAAATTTTAATATATATTATTATCAAATCTATTGTGACAAACTGTCTAGTGGAATATCCACAGCAGTTTACGAATCACAGACCTAATCAAATTCTGCAAAATTTTACAAACGATCTAACATGGTAATATACAATGACTCTAGACACTAGGACTCACTTAAGGCCTCGCTATCAAGCCACACTCCAACTTTGGGGTTCTAACTAAGAGAAAAAAACTCAATTAATTATTAAGCATTGAAAAACACAAATAATTAACCAAGTAAAAAAACTCCCTATAGTGAACTCACTTGATAACAAAGTCGTAAGCTACCTAGGCATGTTACACGACTCTATTTCATCATGCTAGCATCACTTTACAATATCCCCGTAGGGTTTGCGGAATCTGATTACAATAGAGAAGAAGAGAGAGAAGAAGGGGCTTAGAAGCCTTAAATGATATCTGAGCTTTGTAGGTGCAAGAGTCCTTTGACATATCCTTGGGCATGGAGCGTTCAAGTGTACTTCAATGGTCAACACATCCCTCAAGAGAGACTATCATTTTCGTTGTGGTATTTTGTTATTTGGCAATTTGCCAATGATTTTTGAGTTATGGCTAGATTTTGATAGGGATCTTGTATCTTCAATGCCGCTCATCAGATTTTGGGGTCTTTGAGTTTCAATTGGACAACTTTGCATGCCTCCTTGTGACACTATAGTGGTGGACTAACACCCAACCTTTTTGTAAACTACTCATTAATAATTATACTTATTGTTATATTAATAGGGATATAACAATTGCAACTCTACTAAACTTCTTGACTTATTAAGTCAGAAAAACTATAGTGACCTTGGAACACTTATTTCCTTTCTTTTTTATCATAGAAATAAAATATTAAAGAGTCTCAATTAATCTTTTGTACTTTCTTAAGGTCCGATTGACCATACTAGTTTAGAAAAGAACTTTTTCGGATTGAGATCACATATGTATCCCGCTCTTCTGCCATAGCTGAGCATGCTTTTAACACTAAACAACACATATGTATTGAGGAGTCCTGGGTTATCACCAAGATTGATCACTTCAATCATAGGAAGTTCAGGGAGGCTATAGAAATTGAGAAGCACGTTAACAATCTGAATAGGGATGAGGGTTGGAAAATAAGCAGCAATTGGATGTAATATTGAAATATTCCTAATTAGCCATGGCTAATTGGAATATTCGATTTTGCTTAATTTTTGCCTTCTATAGTTATTTATGAATAAAAAGGTGAGGGAAAGGGGACATGACTCACTTTTAGAATAAAAGTCACTTCCTAGTAGCACAACGTTGTGACTTAAAGGGGAGCCAAGGGGGCCAAAAGGGGGGACGCAAAAATGGAGCCCACGTAGACACTTAAAGGGACTGCGCAGTAGGGAAGGAACACGTGGCAAGAGAGGGACTGCGCTGGAGAAGGTGAGCCTTGGGATTGAGAGAGGCAAAGGCTATAAAGGAGAGAGGAGCCTCCTCATTTTGGCATTCGATTATGTGCATTTGAGCTAGTCACTTCGACTTAGAGCACGCTGGCTATTTAGCTAGTCTACAGCATTGTTTAGTGCATTGAGTGTCTCCGTTCGGAGATCTCACCCTTAGCCCCGGGGGACTTCGAGTGCCTACTCGGGCAAGGTATTTCCATCAGCATTTTGGTAGTAGTTTCATGAAAAGAATTTCTGGCAGGAGGATTGAGCATCTTGGAGGACTGCGCAGCACTAAGAGGGATGACGCAGTTCTTTCTAGCAGGAGTTCTAGCTTGAGGGTTTGTAGTAGGATTTGTGCTGGGAGATTGAGCAAGGGATCAACCCTTGCATATTGGAGGGTTTTGGCAGAGGTTTCAGGCAGATTTCTGGCGGGTTTGATTTAGTGGCAGCACAGAGCCTTGAGAGACTGCGCAAAACCCCAAGGGGGTGATTTTCGGGGGTCAGCCATTCCAGGAAAGCTTTCTGGGTTTTTATGGGTTTCTTGAGTAGAGTTTGATTCCAAAGTTTTAGCCTTTTCTGAGGAAGGGAACAGCCCCAAATCCTCATTCGATTTCCAGCAGCAACAACAGCATAACAGTTTTCCAACAGCTGGGACACAGATCAGTGTGAGGCCATTCCTTTGCTATTCTGAGTGTATTTCTTCACTTGCCTTGTGCAAGTCGAGGTGCCATCTTTCTGATCACCTCCTATACTCATTTTATTGCTCAGTATAATAAAATGGCTTAGCATTTCTCGCTGCATTTCTTGAGTATTTGTTTACGTTTCATGTATACATTGTTGTTTGCTGCACTATCGTTATTTCATCTCTGTGAGTTTTCCGGCTATTATACCACTTGTACGTTTTTCTGGTTGGGGTTTGCTGGTATTTGAGAAATATTCCTAGGAAGGGATATTACAATGGTATCAGAGCATAGATCTGACTCAGCCTGTGGAGCTAACAATCTATGACACCGGGGAAAAAGCCCTACATTTGTTACAGAGGTAGAATATATAGAGACACTGGACATTGGTTGGAGAATACCTACAGGGAGGAAGACAGTGTTCCTGTGGTGGACGCAAAACAGGAGAAGCATGTGGTTGACGTAGAACAGAAAAAGCCTATGGCGGATGCAGAGCAGATGGCAGACGAGGACAGCAAGAGATTTGTGGATATGCTCCTCAAATCAGTGCAGGATCTGTCGAGGCAAATTGAGGTGATGGGGCAGAGATTCACGGCAGTAGAGGCCAGACAGCGTGAGAGCCCACGGGTTTTTCAGATTGGTGAGGGATCAGGTGCATCCCATCATTTGCCAGAGCAACATGATACTGCGCAGCAGGTGGCCTCGCATGCCCCTACACGCTCTACCATGCCCACCTTCTTAGGAGCAGACACGGGGGCCGGAGCCTAGCAAGAGGCAAAGCCCAGTCATATGGGCATTATTTTGCAGAGTACCAAGCCTATGGGCAGGAGTTCAGGGATGCTCTTTCATTCAGAGACTTTGTTCAGCTCCAGCGGGATAGTAGACCCCACGACCATCACAAAGGGTACTGACATTACCATGATGGTGACACCCACCATGCAACGAGTAGATTCCACTTGCCTACGTTTGATGGTTCATCAAACAGTTCGGCAAAGTCTTGGGTGGAGAAGCTGGACATTTATTTCCAGCTTTAACCAGATGTCGGAGACAGAGGCCATCAAGGTGGCAACGTTGCATTTGGATGGTGAGGCTCAGGATTAGTGGTTTCATGGGATGGTTACACTCGGACACTCCACAATGACGACATATACCGAATTCACCAGGAGATTGATGGAGCGATTTGATCGGAGGGATCCAGAGCAGCATTTTGTTGAGCTAATGAGGCTCAAACAGATAGAGAGCCCAGAGACCTACATTGCAGATTTCTTGAGGGTCTCAGTGATGGTGCCAGATCTATCCACGGCACGGAGGATCTATATGTATGTTGAGGGGTTAGCAGAGCCACTTCGGGGTTTAGTCCGATCCACTGGACCAGCCACACTCCAAGACGCCATTAGCAGAACCCAGGACTTACAGGATGTCTTACCCAAGACCCAGACACCTTACTCCCAGAGACAGACCTTCTAGTCTAAGGGGAAGAATGTGAGGATTCCACCTCCAAAGGGGAATCTAGGATGAGCGCAGATTGACGATGATGCCAGGAGGGAGTTGAAGAAGAAGCGGTTGTGCTTCACTTGTTAGGAGTCGTGGGCACCAGGACATAGATGTGCTGCTGGCAAAGCACATTTTATTGAGGTCTTCTCCGAGAGCAGTGGGGAAGAGATGATGAGGAAGATGTGGAGGCAGGAGACAATCATGCCATGCAGGGACATTTGCCACCTCCACCGCCAGCAGCAGGTGGTGCATCTTTTGCACCTACCGGAGGGGCCCTTGCAACACTGCAAGGAGTTCCCAAGTATTTGACGCAATGCATACAGAGGACAGTACGTGGCCAGCGAGTATCAGTTTTGGTTGACAGTGGGGCGACCCACAACTTCATCAACGCACAGATGGTTGAGGGAGAGGTATACAGACAGAGAGCTTCGATGGGTTTTCGGTTTTGGTCCCAGGAGATCAGACCATGATGTGTGCTCGTTATGTTCCAGAGCTATCAGTGACGATGGGCACTTACACACTGACTGACCACTTTTTCGTGGTCGATATTCTGGACACCAATGTGATACTGGGTGTTCAGTGGCTTATCACTCTAGGGAAGGTCACGACAGATTGGAAGACCCTAGAGATGGAGTGGGATGATGAGAAGACAGGGAGTCATGAGAAGATACGGGGTCAGCACACATATCCGCCTCAGACTGTTTCAGCTCATTGGATGGAGGCAGTCTTCCGGAAGGGATACATAGAGTGGGCAGTAGAGCTGCGTGCATCAGAGGCAGGGAGATACAGTCCATCCTTGACCGTTATGCCATAGTGTTTAGGGAGATTCCACCGGGATAGCCACCGGACTAGGGGTTTGAGCACACCATCGAGCTTGAGCAGGGCATACAGGCAGTGATTACCACCCCCTATAGGCACCCCAAGGCCTATCGGGATGAGATTGAGCGGGCTATCCAGGAGTTGCTGGCTCTTGGGCACATTCGGCCGAGCACGAGTCCTTTCGCTTCTTCCGTGGTGTTGGTGAAGAAGAAGGACGACACATTGAGGATGTGCATTGACTACAAGGCCCTGAACAAGAAGACACTGAAGAACAGGTACCCCATAACCAGGATCGACGAGTTGATGGATGAGTTGAGAGGAGCACGGTTCTTCTCAAAAATTGATTTGAGATCTGGGTACCATCAGATTCGCGTGAGGAGCAGGACATTCCCAAGACCGCCTTCAAGTGTCACTATGGGCACTTTGAGTTCTTGGTGATGCCCTTTGGGCTAACCAACGCCCCCGCCACATTTCAGTCCTACATGAATCACATCTTTCGCAGTCACTTGAGGAAGTTTGTGTTGGTATTCTTTGATGACATTCTCATTTACAACAGGACTTGGGAAGAGCATCTCCAGCACATTGAGACAGTGCTGCAGGAGCAGCAGTTCTATGCCAAACTCTCCAAGTGTGAGTTTGGGTTGACAGAGATGTTGTATTTGGGGCACATCATAGGGGTGGACGGAGTGAGAGTCCATGAGGAGAAGATCAGGGCCATTAGAGAGTGGCCGGAGCCGAGGAACGTGACAAAACTACGGGGGTTCATTGGCATTTGTACTTACTACCGGAAGTTCGTCAAGAGTTTGTCACAGCTTGCTGCACCCCTGACAGATTTGACGAGGAAGGAGGCTTTCAGTTGATCGGATACAGCGCAACGAGCCTTTGACAGGCTCAAGGAGGTTATGAGCAGCTGCCCAGTGCTTGCATTGCCAGATTTCACGCAGCCATTTGTTTTGGAGTGTGACGCGTTGGGAGAGGGGATCGGCGCAGTATTGATGCAGGGAGGTCACCTTATAGGCTATGAGAGCCGGAAGCTCCTTCCACACGAGAGGTTGTATTCTATTTACGACAAGGAGATGCTGGCCATCATGCATGCATTGGCCAAGTTCCGACAGTATTTAGTGGGTAACAGGTTTAGGGTGAGGACTGATCACAACAGCCTCAGATTCTTTTTGGAGCAGAAGCAGCTACAGGAGAAGCAGCAGAAGTGGATCAACAAGATCCAAACATATGACTTTGACATTTAGTATGTCAAGGTAAGAACAACGTGGTAGTAAATGCTCTTTCACGTAGACCAACCACGTTGTCTCTTATGAGCTTGGACACAGACTGGAGGGCTCGACTCTTAGTAGAGTACTCCAAGGACAGGTTTGCATGTGAGGTTTTGGATGGGTAGGTGGCGGATGACAAGTACAGGGTGGTCGATGAGATCATCTACTACAGGGATCAGATCTTCTTGATTGAGGGATCTCAACTCAAGAAGAAGATACTCTAGGCATCGCATGATTCACCATTGGCCAACCATCAGGGGTTTACCAAAACCTACAGGGCCATCAGAGAGAGGTTTTCATGGAAGGGCCTCAAGGAGGACGTAATCCAACATATCCGGGAGTGCGACGTTTGCCAAAGGAACAAGGGGGAAATGAGCCATCCCGCGGGTTTATTGCAGCCTCTTCCCATTCCGAAAGGAAAATGGGAGGGTATTTCGATGGACTTCATCACAAGGTTGCCCATGGTACAAGGCAAGGATTGTATCTTTGTCGTCGTTGACCGGCTAACGAAGTACGCACATTTCTTTGCCATATCCGCACACTACACAGCAGCACAAGTGGCCGAGTTGTTCTTCAGAGAGGTCTTTAGGCTACATGGTCTTCCTAAGACTCGTCAATGACAAAGACAGCCGTTTCATGGGCGGGTTTTGGCAGGAGCTTTTTCGGCTAGTGGGGACAGAGTTGACACCGAGCACCAGTTATCATAGACAGACAGAGATAGTTAACAAGTGGCTGGAGGGCTACTGGCATAACTACGTCAGTGGGCAGCAGAGAGCATCGCTGAAGTGGCTGCATCTAGGGGAGTACTGCTACAGCACTACACATCACATGTCCATTGGTATGTCACCATTCTATGCTTTGTATGGGTATCATCCTTTATCTTTTGTTGACATGATGTTTGGTGATAGCAAGGCTCCGAGAGCCAAGATTTGGATCCAAGAGAGTTAGGATATCCTCCGAGCTCTCAAGGATAACATGGCTACAGCGCAGAACTAGCAAACACTGTATGCTGACAGGGGTCGGGTGGAGAGACAGTTTGAGGTAGGGGACATGGTCTACCTACGATTACAGCCATATCGACAGTCGTCACTGAAGCAGAAGGGGGCTGAGAAGCTCAAGCCCCGCTTTTATGGGCTATACAGGGTGATACGCAGGATTGGATAGGTTGCATATGAGTTCGAGCTGCCCCAAGGCAACAAGATTCATAACGTTTTTCATGTATCATGCCTGAAGAAGGCATTGGGGCAGCGGATGAAAGTGACAGACAAGCTACCACCCATGGATGATGAGGGGCATTTGGTGTTGCAGCCAAAGGCTATTATTGATACCAGCGAGAGGCAGCTGCGGAGCAGGACAGTCCGGGAATTCTTGGTGAAGTGGAAGAATTTGCCAGATGAGGATGCCACTTGGGAGAGTGAGAAAATCTTGCAGCATCCATCACTTCAGTTGCTTGAGAACAAGCAACATTTTTCCGGGGGAGACTGTAATATTCCTAATTAGCCATGGCTAACTGGAATATTTGATTTTGCTTAATTTTTTCCTTCTACAGTTATTTATGAATAAAAAGGTGAAGGAAAGGGGACATGACTCACTTTTAGAATAAAAGTCACTTCCTAGTAGCACAACGTTGTGACTTAAAGGGGAGCCAAAGGGGCCAAAAGGAGGGACGCAGAAATAGAGCCCACGCAGACACTTGGAGGGACTCCGCAGTAGGGAAGAAACACGTGGCAAGAGAGGGACTGCGCTGGAGAAGGTGAGCCTTAGGATTGAGAGAGGCAAAGGCTATAAAGGAGAGAGGAGCCTCCTCATTTTGGCATTCAATTATGTGCATTTGACCTAGTCACTTCGATTTAGAGCACGTTGGTTGTTTAGCTAGTCTACAGCACTGTTTAGTGCGTTGAGTGTCTCCGTTCAGAGATCTCACCCTTAGCCCCAAGGGACTTCGAGTGCCTACTCGGACAAGGTATTTCCATCAGCATTTTGGTAGTAGTTTCATCAGCATTTCTGGCGAGAGGATTGAGCATCTTGGAGAACTGCGCAGCACTGAGAGGGATGACGCAGTTCTTTCTGGCAGGAGTTCTGGCTTGAGGGTTTGCAGTAGGATTTGTGCTGGCAGATTGAGCAGGGGATCAGCCCTTGCATATTGGAGGGTTTTGGCAGAGGTTTCAGGCAGATTTATGGAGGGTTTCATTCAGTGGCAATGCAGAGCCTTGAGAGACTGCGCAAAACCCCAAGGGGGTGGTTTTCGGTGGTCGGTCATTCCAGGAAAGCTTTCTGGGTTTTTCTGGGTTTCTTGAGTAGAGTCTGATTCCAGAGTTTCAGCCTTTTCTGAGGAGGGGAACAACCCCAAATCCTCATTCGATTTCCAGTAGCAGCAACCGCACGGCAGTTTTCCAGCAGCTGGGACGCAAATCAGTGTGAGGCCATTCCTTTGCTATTCTATGTGTATTTCTTCACTTGCCTTGTGCAAGTCGAGGTGCCATCTTTCTGATCACCTCCTGTACTCATTTTATTGCTCAATATAATAAAATGGCTTAGCATTTCTTGCTGCATTTCTTGAGTATTTGTTTACATTTCATGTATACATTGTTGTTTGCTGCACTATCGTTATTTCATCTCTGTGAGTTTTCCGGCTATTATACCACTTGTACGTTTTTCTGGTTGGGGTTTGCTGGTATTTGAGAAATATTCTTGGGAAGGGATATTACATTGGATCCCTACTCTTCCTTCCTAGATTTTGTTATGAATTTTATTATATATATGTATATTTATATTTTCCATCTCTCTATATATATAGAGAGCGTTTTTCATTCTAATGACGAAATTCCTGTGATTATTATTTTTTTCGATTTTTCATTATAATAATGGAATTCCTTTGATTAATACTATGTTGCCCGGGTTCGCGAACCCGAGGGTGGGGTTCTCAAACCCGTCCCGGGTTCTTGTCCCCAAGTACTGGATTCGGGTACGGGTTCTTCTAAGAAGAACCGGGTTCTTCTATGAAGAACCGGGTTCTTCTATGAAGAACCGGGTTCTTCTATGAAGAACCAGGTTCTCCATTAAAAAAAATTGGGTTCTTTTGTCTTGACGGGTATGAAGAACCCTGATGATGGGTATTTGGAAACCCAAAATTGGGTTCTTTGAGGTTCTTTTTAGTTTTCATATTTAAATTTTTAATTAATTTAATGGGCTTCCCCAAATATTCCAAGTAGCTAGTTTTTCATCTTGCGAGAGGAATTGGAGTACTTATGCCTTTATCCATTTAGTAAAGAGAAATAGATTGGGCTTAAAGAAGGCAGAGAACTTAGTGTACATTCATGACACACTTCGTCTTGTATCTCGAAAAAACCTTGGAAACAAGGAAAGTCCTTTCAAGAGATGGGACCAACACGTAGATGATGCTATGTGTGTGGACGAGGAGATACAACCACGTGCCCTCATTGAGCTACCTCCAGTTGTTATCAATGAGCAAGAGCCTCAAGATGAGAGCGATTTTTATCTGGAGAGCATGCTAACTAAAGATCTGAGTGATGTTGAAGACATGGCTTGAGGAAGCCATTTTTCACTATTAGCTATTTTTATTTAGTATTTTAAAATTTCCTAGTTCTTGTTTGGAGATGCCTTAAGGCAAATTTTTAATGCAGTATGACAATGGACATATATCATGATTCTTATGAATATGTAAACTCCAATTTGCACTTGATATCAAACTAAAAATTTTGAAATTTCATTGTGAATGTTGAATGCTCAATGATGTGCATGTTTAAATATTTAAAATTTAAATCATAAATATTTTAGTTTTCTTGTTTAAAGTTGAAAAATATAAAAATTCACTTATATTATAATTTATAAATATAATATTATAAATTCCTATATAAATTATAATATATACCTCGACGAACCTACACACCCTGTTTCAAAAAAATGTCGTACCCATACCCGTCCCCGTCCCCGTACCCGTACCCATCCCCGAACCCACATTTCCTGGCAACATAGGATTAATATTATATTTAAATACTTGTAGATAGTTTAAAGTTTATTTAATTTGATACATACATATACATATATATATATATATATATAATGTAAGTTAGAACTTTCATTAAAATATATAATATATATATATATATTTGGATTATATATTAATTTTATTTTATTAATTTCTTGACTTCTTTATATTTTGGTTATTTGTTTTTTCTATTATTTAATTTGTTGTATTATCTATTCATCTCTACTTTTTGTTCTTTTTAAATTTATTTTAATTTATTGTGATTTCAATTCCGTTTAAATTATCAAATTAGTTATTGATTTTTATATTTTTTTTCTCTTATTTTTATTTTCATTTGCTTATTTCTTTGACTTTCTAACTGATCAATTTGTTAGATCGGGTACTCCATATGAAGAACCCCACTTGAGAGTTCTAAACGTTGACCCCAAAAAATCTTATGTGATTTTTATCCGAAAAAGTTTTCAACCCCACTTGAGAGTTCTAAACATTGACCCCAAAAAATCTTATGTGATTTTTATCCGAAAAAGTTTTCTTCTAAACATTATGGATGACAAGAAGTCTAAATCCAAAAAAAAACCATACTAGTCTTAGTGAATGTTAATCATCATCATCATAAAATCTTACAGAAAAAATCGTATAGAAAAAAAGCATAATAATACGCGGCCATTCACCATATATGAATCCGAAAAACCCACATAAGCACGCCAATTTTAAATAAATGATTCGCTAACTTCGGGTAGTAAACAAACTATCCAACACATTAACTGCCAATTATCATATTCTGTGAACCCTAAACTAAGCAGTAGTCTATAGCGCGACTTTTTGAAAGCCTTTCCGGCGGATTTTTCCGGTCAAAATCCGGCAGCAATTCATTGGAATCCCATGTTTGATAGCTAGTTTCTGCACAATCAATGGCTCCCAGGGCTTTTTCAGGGCGCTGAATCCAAATATGCAGTTAAAAAACCATTTTAACTGCTAAAAATCAAGATTTAACCTCATTTCTTCCGCCGGATTCCGTCACCGGAATCTTCAAAAAGTCGCATTATAGACAACTCCCTAAACTAATGGCATCGAACTTAGTTATTTGTTCACGGAAGTTTATTGAAGTGAATGGGTCCTGCTTCGCTAGTAAAACAGAGGTGTTTCCTACCCTCTAATAAGGTTCAAATCCTCCGAAAGATGTTTTGCCTTTTGGGAGCTCTCTCCACCATGCAAGTAAGCGGTTTCATTCAGTTGAGGCCAGGTACAAGTGCTGGGCGAATTTGGTAGAATAGATATCTCACCTAAATCATCTCAGTGAAGAGATATTACTAGAGTGTCATAAGCTGGCTACATTCCATTGTATTGCTCCCTGATTAAGTAAAAACGCAATTGCCGCGCAGTGTTAAATGTAGGCATCTTGTAAAAAGAATGAAGCTATGAAACTACAACAGTACCTGGGATCAAATACACTGGCATACTAAAACAATCCAACTCTAAATCAGGAGTAATCACGAAGACATATAGAGAATAAACAATCATATTTTCTGCAAATTTCAAATGTAATGTCAAGAACGTGCGGTGAAATCCCCTACCTCGTAAGTGTACTTCTTGTATGAATAATTATACACTTCCCAGGGGAATATCTGATATTTTCACAGAACCATTTGCTTTTCCACCAGAAGATTGGGAGGTTTCAGAACCTTTAAGCCCCAAATTGTGGAAATATGAAAGTCCAGTCAGCTGAAAGTTCTGTTCGTGGAATCGTGTTTAAATATCTATAGCCGCATTTGAAGACTTATATTCCAATCAAGCAAGCGAATAACAGAATTCCTTGCAGGCAAATGAACTTTCACCTCGCCTGCCCGACCTGCGACTCTGTATTTTTCGCAGCTGAAATGCATACGACGGTGCAATCAAGAAAAGAAAAACCGACATAAAAAGTGAAAATTCTTATTTTCATGTCACACGCCATCTTTTATGCCACATTTATAAATGTTTATTAAAAAATAATTTTGCACTTAATTTGAAATTTTAATTATTTTTAAAAACTTGTTTAAAACCAAAATAAATGATAAATATTTTTAAAGGAATGGAAAATGATGCAGCTATGTCATTTAAAGAATTCTTAACGACTACGTCATCATGGCATAGATACCATGCCTTCTCCTCAAGTTGGTATTTAATTTGGATACCCGATCATGTGAAATTATTCATATGCGTATTTAAAATGTTTTGTTTTGATTTTCGCTCAACTTTGAATTCAAGTGTTATAGGACTCCTTTGACAAAATTCATTGTTTTGATTTTAAAAGGTTTAATTAAAGGTTTGTAATTATGTATTTTATTTTGAATTTATTTAAAAAAAATATAAAAAAAAAAAATCAACAAGTAAAATATATTTACATAATTTTTTATTAAAATAAATATATATTTATTATATGTGTTAGTATATTTCACATATTATATATGACACATATTCATAATCATGCATATTCAGACTAATAATAGACATTGGCAAAACCCCAGCAAGCATAAACTGACCACCACGGATATTCAACCACACCAAACAAAAGCCCCAACCAATGTATCGACAACATACTTGCAGAAAAGGGGAAACTACAGCAAAGGAAGAGCATGGAGGCAACAAAAACCAAGACGTCGAGACAGCTAGGGTTCGTCGCTCGGCCCCCTTCTGGTTGTCTTTAGGGTTCACCGCCTAACTCCCTTAATTTTATCAATTTCACTGTAATTAGACTTCTCAATTATAGTTATTAATGTGTAAATTTTAAGAAGTTTTAAGATTGAATAAAAGCATTATTTTATATAAATTGTCATTATGACATTCTTATATCTCTATTACTTAAAGTTGCACCAACGAAATGTTTCCAATTATGGATTACCTTGTGATATGGTTAGGGGGTATTTCCAAAGCTTGTGTTATCCTGATCATAGGAGCGAGATTATTTCATTGTTGGGTTCGGAGAGTTTTGGATGTGCTTTAAGGGGTTTGACTCGGATTGCTTACCATATTTTATCATGATCCAGATCTTTTAACTTCAAGGATGCATACAAAATTGCCTATAAAAGAGCATATTAACCAAGTTACTTAACACATGAAAAAGAAGTGGAAATCATAAAACAACCATGATATCAAAGGCACACAAACGATTTGATTATGGAGTTCACCTAATGGGGGCTACATCTCTGGGTCTTGCTCAAAGTGGGGAGGCCATCTCTCATTAAGTGATAGCAAAGAAATGAATTACAATCAACTTTACAAAAATATCCTTATACCTCCATTTTTTATGATGGCTTGCAAATGGAGACCTCGGTTGGAGAAACAGACTACACATTTGGAATCGTGGAGCAAAAACGTGCAAAAATGACTATAAACTTGTCCAATTCTAACATTGGCACCTCTGGCCCTCCAAGAGAATCTTTTCAGCATCTAAATAGATTCATCGCCCATGGTTCCACTAGCTCTGGCCACTCAAGGTTCCCCACCCACTCCTCCGCTGGTTCGAATGGCAACGAGTGAGGGTTTTTATATAAGCTTGTGGGCAGACCAACCAAAGTTGGGTTGTTGGCCCGTTGGAGGCGGTGGCGTTTAGGATGAGGGCGGTCGCAATTCGAATCTCATCGCATCTGTTAGCATAGTCATATTATTTTTTATGGTTGTCATGTTAATCGGCGGCACATTTTTCATTTGGTTCAATTATAATGCAAGACCGCCCATTGGCGGGTCGGCCCACATGGGTCAGGGGAGTTCAAACCCCATCAGTCCCATCATGCGATGACACTTGTTGTGCTGGAACCACCGTTATATTATGTATATATCACTGCTTATTTTAAATGTGGCTCCAACGGGGGTTGGGCGGGTCCGTCGAGGGTTGCCCACCCACCCAATTTGAATATATTTAATATATAATATCGTTGAACCATTGGGGGCTGGCGAGGGTGGCAACTTGCCACCCCAAATTATTAGTTTTTATTTTTATTTTTAATAAGACAAATTAAGGAGGCAAAAAATTTGCTCGTTTCAGTGGCGAGATTTCGTGCGACAAGACTGCCAAATTGTTGCCTCAACAGTGACTGCCACTTGGCCAAGTTTGACCAAAAATTTGACCAGCTATAACTTGAGCATACGAACTCAGATTTGAGTGTCGTTTGCACCGTTGGAATCAAGGTGGCAACACTATGATCTGGTCTTGGTTTCACTTCCATCTGATGACTTTGATTTTTGAACTATTTTCAAAGCCACTTATATTTTTGGATCCATCCTAATCATTCCTCCCCACTGAGGAGCTTTTGGTCCTCCAAAATCATGAACATATCCTGCACATTGTCTGTGTCCTTGTCAAGCCATACTTTCAACATCTGCATTGCATGCAAATCTGGTACATTCTTACTTGTCAAGGGATAACACACATGACTGAAACAACCTCATACTTGTCAAGGGATAACAGACACTCATTGGTCAAGTTTACATCATAATAGAAACCAATACCTCAGATATCAACAAAAGGCCAAAAACATCATCGTTGCTTTAATAAGCGATCAAAAACACATCATCACTTTTACAATTATTTGCAACGCATGATTTACAAAATGTGTCCATGACAAGCTACTATATCTAGTAAAACCATCTCTTACTCAACAAAGTGAAGGGGTCATCATACTAGAGTTGATTCGCTTAATGACCAATCTTTCCCACTGGTTTCTTTAGAGGCGTTTTCCGGAGCATCTGACATGTGGTTCTCTGGTGTCTACCCTCGTTGCAGTGACTACAATAATTCTTTCTCCTCCAAAATTTATGGATCGTCTTGGAACTCTTATTCCTGGTGTGCCTCTGGTGAGTGCCCATGGAACCCTCACTATCACTAGATTGTGATGAAGTGCTCTCATCATCTGTCATTGGTTGGTCACTGGCTGTGTTGGAGCATTCCCAAACTATTTTCTAACATATCCAAGTCCTGCATAACGAGGCAATTCCTCCACTTTGACTAGAGTCACAATGCCAATGCCATTAATGTTGAAGCCCTTTCCTTGATACCCCATTTTCTTCAACAATTTTGATCCAATTCCTATAGTATGTTTCTCAAAAGCAGTGAAATCATCATCATAAAAAGTACATGAAATTGAAGAATCACTTTTTACCTCAGGCTTATTATGTTGTAACTTTTCCAAGGCCTTCTCCTTGGCTTGTAACTAATGTTGCAACCTTTGTTTCTCTTTGTTTGCTTCTTGTAGGAGTCTCCTTAGTTCAGCATTCTCCATCTGAATAATTTGGTTGATTTCTTCAAGTTCTTGGAGCCATGCCACATTTGGTGCACTTTTCATTTTTGGCACAACATCTGCTGAAATATTTGTCTCATCGCCCGAATCGGAACCCAAGTCGATGGGTCCATCCGCTGCAATCCCAAGAGTTGCAATCTTTATTTTGTCACCTGATTCTGATCCCAGGTCAATTGGTCCACCAACTGAAAATCCTGCAATTGTGATCTTCTCATCATCCTTTGATTCAGATTCTTAGTCTTGTTGCACAGTTGCAATTGTCTTTTGCTTCTCTTTTCTGTCATTCCTCTTAGGTCTCAATTCTGGATGTAGTTTCTAGCAATTCTCCTCATCATGCCCTTTTTTCTCACAATGAGTACAAGAGGGCCTTGCTTCTCTTCTCTTAGTTGTTGTTGCCCTTTCGGGCAATCATCTTGCTCATGCTTCTTGCTACTTTCAATATGTACAACCTTCACACTGACTTCATTAAGAGACTTAGGTTCAAATAATAACAATGAATGATGCAAATAACTATGCAAAGAGCCAATATATTTCATCAACGTCTTAAAAATTTCTATTGGAACATTCAATGCTAATGTTTGTTTCTAAACTCTTCTGTAAAATTTCGAACAATTTGACCTTTACTTTGTTTCAAATGTTGCCATTCCATCATGGCCTTATGTTTGTAACCCAATGGCTAAAATTGTCATCTTAAAGAAAAAATGAACTCAAACCAAGATGAAAGAAGTTTACAACTACTCTTACCACCTTTTTGCAGCTTGCCTTCCCACGAGACGAGAGAAATGGCACTCAATCGAAAGGATGCTAGCTAGATCTTGGCTTCATCCTCTTTGATTTGTTGTATATGGAAATACACTTCAACCTGTCTTATCTAGTTATCTAGATTTTTTGCATTAGATTCTCCCCTAAATACAGGGAAATCAAAGTTGACATCTAGCTTGAAAAAGGGTTTTTTAGATGCATTCCTCTAATTCCTGTTAGAATGATGAGAAGAGGAAGAAGAAGAATTTTCACTAGAGGATGGAGAGGGAGGAGAATATTCTCTTCCACCTTCATGATTTATTGAGGCATGATCATCTAGTTCTTTCTTCTCAGGCTTGATTGTCTTCTCATGTTCTCTAAACAACTTGTCGACTTTCTCTACCATGGTGAAGAAGATCTTGTGATAATTTCGCTCTTCCTCCAATCGAACTTCCTCATCTGCCATGTTTTGTCTTTGTGGTGCACGCCCCGCTTCGGGATCAAAGGATTTAAGTTTTTCTTCACTTCTTTGGAGCTTGTTCTTGGTTAACATTCACTCATGCAACAAGCATCAAGAAGAACTTCTCTGATACCAAACTTGATCCACATCTTTTAACTTCAAGGATGCATACATAATTGCATATAAAAGAGCATATTAACCAAGTAACTTAACACATGAAAAAGAAGTGGAAATCATAAAACACCCATGAGATCAAAGGCACACAAATGATTTGATTATGGATTTCACCCAATGTGGGTTACATCTATGGACCCTACTCAAAGCGGGGAGGCCTTCTTTCATTAAGTGACAGCAAAGAAATGAATTACAATCAACTTTACAAAAAAAAAACCCTTATACCTCCCTTTCTGATAAGGGCCTAGAAATGGAGACCTCGGCTAGAGAAACAAACGACACAAGTGGAGTGGAAAAACATTCAAAAATGACTATAAACTTGTCAAATTCTTACACTGGCACCTATGGCCCTCCAAGGGCATCGTTTCAGCATCTAAATAGATTCCTTGCTCATGGTTCCACTACCTCCAACCGCTCAAGGTTTTGCGCTTGGACCCCGCCCGCTCCTCCACCGGTTCGAATGGAAACAAGTGAGAGGAGGTCGCCCGAGCGGTACACTGGGTACATGGCCCTGGTTGAGGAGTGTGTAGATATTGAACCTGATTCATTCGAGGAGTTAGTGTAGCAACCAGTCTAGGTCGATGCAATGGTAGAGGAGTACGACTCTATCATTTGGAACAGTGTGTGGGATGTTGTCACAAGACCTCAGGGCAAGTCAGTGGTGAGTTCCAGATGGCTTTACAAGGTAAAGCAGGCAACTGATGGTTGTGTTGAGAAACATAAGGCAAGGTTTGTTGCCCGAGGTTTCTCACAGGTCGACGGGATTGACTACGATGAGACTTTTGCTCCCGTAGCAAGGTACTCATCGATTAGATCAATATTGGCACTATCAACTCAGATGGGGTGGAAGATCCACTAGATGGACGTGAAGACAACATTCCTCAATGGGAAGATTAAGGAGGAGGTGTACATTGAGCAGCCAGAGGGTTTCGAGACCTTCGATCATGAGTCACATGTGTGCCAACTCAAGAGGGCTTTGTATGGGCTGAAGCAAGCACCCCGTGCTTGGTACACCAAGATCGACAACTATTTCACCAAGTTGGGCTTCACTAAGAGTGAAGCAGATATGAACCTTTACCACATCATGGTAGAAGGTAAACCATTGCTCATTGTTCTTTATGTTGATGATCTGATTTTGACAAGTGATGATCAGCTGATACAGTCTTGCAAGGAGGACATTGCAAGAGAGTTCAAAATGAGAGCATGAGTCTTATGCACTACTTTCTAGGCATGGAGGTGTGGCAGAAAGATGGTGAAGTATTTGTGTCTCAAGGCAAGTATACGAATGAGATACTCAGGTTCTTTCACATGGAGAAGTGTAAGCCCATGCAAACTCCTCTAGCTGGGAACTGGAGGAAGGAGGATGCTACTTCAGGTGAGGTAGTAGCTGCTACTATTTATCAGCAGCTGATGGGTTCACTTATGTATCTGGTGAACACATGACCCGACTTATTCTTTGCGGTGAACCATATGAGTCAAGCTATGGTTTAGCCTACCAAGTTGTTTTGGAAGGCATCAAAGCATGTGCTGAGATACCTCAGAGGCACATCTTAGTTCGAATTGTGGTACAGACTGACAGAGGGAGTGAAGCTTCAGGGCTTCACAGATGCGGATTGGGCAGGGAGTCCATCAAACTAGAAGAGCACTTCTAGAGGAATATTCAACCTTGGTTCAGCTGCAGTTTCCTAGTAGAACAGGAAATAGAGATCAGTTGCACTTAGCTCAGTAGAGGCTGAATACATGGCTGCTAGTCGAGCTACATGTGAGGCCATTTGGATGCGGAAGATTCTAGTGGGATTGTTTGGTCAGAGGATGGATCCAAACGTGATCTACTGCGATAATCATAGTTGTATCAAACTCTCTGAGAATCTAGTTTTTCATGACAGGTCCAAGCACATCGATATCCAATATCACCATCTTCGAGATTGTGTGGTCGAGAGGATCATGTTGTTGTTGTATGTTTCGACCGAGGAACATGATGCAGATATTTTGACAAAGGCATTGTCAAAATGCAAGTTCGAGTTCCACGGAGACAGGATTGGGGTTACTGATAATCCCTTTCTTTTTGAGAGGGGATGTTGAAAATAACAACAAGAAATGCTAAATATAGAAGTGCTAAATTTAGTACTGCTATAAATAGCATTTTGGGATACCTTCCTATTTTAGTTAGTCTTGAACTAAAATAGAGAAGTAAAATTCAAATTTGATCTTAATAGTTGTTTGTAAAATAATTAGTTAATTCACCATGAGTTAATTAGTTGTATAAAATCAAACATGAAGTCTATGTGGGGACATGCAACAGTTTCTCCATTGATTGAGGAATTTATCCATCAGTTAAAGAGATAAGGATGAGTTGTAATATTGAGTTGTAATTAGTTGGCTCAGTTAACTAAGTCAAGTCTAGTTAGATTAATTCAAACAATTTGTTGAATTAATTGTGAGTTCAGTTAGTTAATGCATGCATGCATGTAACTGTTGCACTTCAGATAACTGAATATTCTCTCATAAATAACTCATGCATGTCAGTTCAGACAGAGACCCAATTGAGATCAGATGGAGGGACAGTGTACTATCAATTGCTAGAATATTCCATTGTGAATATCCCTTGCATGGAGAAGGAATTCTTTCCTTGAGGATTGTGTAGTTACTTCTTCAGGTTTTGTGAGTGTGATGAGGCCAATTCACACATGTGGCATCACTGGACCCCAAGAAAAACTACACAAGGAAATAGGAGTCTTGGAGGGTTTGAGGAGGACACATGTTGTGTCTATTCAGTCTGTGAGCTATATTGTTTGATTGCAGAGAGAGCATGATATCTTGTGAACTGATTCTTTTTGTAACTCGAACATATTTCCACTTGTATGATAATATAAAGATTGGGGTTTTAGGCTGAGGCTTTCCCCGGGTTATTTCTTTTGTGTTATGTGCGATTGATTTCTCATTCTCAGTTATATGTGTTCTCATTGATCTTGCTCAATTCGATTAAGTTTCGGCAAAGTTTGTTGTAGAAGTAGATTTTCTATTTTGCTTTAGTCTATTGCATAATCTGTTGATCTACAGTGGGAATTTCTACAGAACAAGTGTTATTGACTATAATATTCCACTATTGGGGCTAGTGGTCATCAATGGTGTATGTATGTGTTGCATTTAATTATGTAAGGAGCTATTGCTCTATGATCTTATGCCCGATTAAGTTCACCAGACAATAAAAGAGAATGGATAAGACAATCTAATATCAATCCCCAATCCAGATGGCCATGCATGTAGTTTCGATGCAATTTTTGATGCAACAAAGTATGAGCAAGTACCTTTCCTCCTCACAGGTTGGTGAATGATTTTGGGCCTCATGCAGAATCCTTGTGCTCCAATCAAGCGATCTATTTCATCCACTCCCAATCCAAAGCCTACACACAAATACAACCAAACATAGATGACAAGTGATCTTATGTAGAAGATTGTTAGCTCAAAACATCTAGAAATCACACATATAAATTGCTGCAAAACTGATATGAGGAGAAGGAACATAGATTTGTGTTAACCATATAAATGAAAGTACATAAAATGTCTACCTTCTAGCAAAAGAGATCCTCTCCTCCAACTTGTAGTATGATCACCTCCCCTAATATAGTAGAGCTCTCATGCTGTAGTTTGGATACTCTCCCCCTGCCCCCTTTCCTCCTGGTGGGATTATATAGGCTCATTCTATCCTCGAGGAGAATGTATCTAGACACCTAGGGGCTTGAGAAGTTAGGAATATTCTATAATAATGGACCCCTAGCCAACTCATACACAAGTGGGTCAAGTTGATCTCCTTGGAAAAGATAAACTCCAGAAACCTTTTTTCACAATTATGAGCTTTTTATCAATTATCTCAATTATGAAATAATTATTCTCTCATAATTATAATATTTTGGAAAATTAATTATGATAAATAACTCAATCATGTAATTTCTCCCTTTTATCATGAGATAAATCTCACATAAGTAAAAGAAAAGGTAAAAAGGGATGCATTTTAGCCAAACAACTAAGGTAAGTTGATATTGGGTTTCTCTCACTACAATGGAGTGGAAAATAGGGTTATAACAGATGCCCCCTAATGCATGAGGTCAGAAGAGAAATTTATGGCCGAAATGCATTACAATAATACTCAATGCTCAAAATGGGAGGAATGAGCCAAGACTATGAATCTAGATCGGAGGAGCTCAAGTGTAAAGTCTCAACTCTACTGATAACATCCCTGAGGTGGGCACACCCATGCTCAGTCATAAGAAGATACTAAACATGGCCGCCATAAAATACACTACGGATCAATGACATGAAATGTTAGAATACGGCCACGAAGACATACACAGTGGATCCATGTGACTCAACAGATAGAGCATAGCCACCAACAAATACAATGTGGATCTATGTCACAATATACATCAGTAGGACTATGGAAACATGACAGATAGAGAAGTGACTCAAGATAGTCCTCAAAGTACAGAAGAGATACATAACCACAACGTATCCTGGGAAGGATGCTATATAAAATTGAGATGTCCATAACCTAGGGTCTTCGACATGACCCTGATGGTACGAATCTACATCATGTGAATATATGAGCTAAAGTTGAACATGGTAGAAACCGCTTGATTACCAGCCAATGAGGTAAACCAGTAACAGACGTGAGGGAATCTACCAATGAGGAAAATGGACCCCAAGATACCTAGTACAATCCACTAAGTGTGAATAGATGAGCTAATGTTGAACACTAGTGAACTCGACCAATCATGAGCCAATGATGTAAACCCATTGTCGATCACGAGGAAGCCTGCCACTATGGTTTGCAAGCTTCCTAGATGAATCTCCTGGATAAAGAGTTGATGTCGATAGGAGAAGATCCTTCGGAGGAGGGCCTTGATGTATCCCACATCAATCGACATGGAATATACCAAGATGATGTGATGTATGGATGAATTCATAAAGCGATGAAGTACAATTGAAACAGGGATCGTTGACGCAAAAAGGTAAACATGCTATTACAGATGGCCAACACAGGCTGAGACTTCCCTTGAACACATAGCGACATGACACGAGTGATTTGGCAACATGACTAATGAGCACCATGTGATATCATGCAATGACACAAGAGGCATCGAGGCATGCTCCATATGACAAGAAGAGTAACCAACCAGAGGAGTAAAGAGACTCATATGGATAGTACGGTTCCTAGGCAATCTAAAACCTAACTCTGAGATAATGAAACAAAGAGGTGCGATGTTCAAGGGCGACGAATTGATGCTACCATTTCTATGACTAACATAAATAAATGTTCCCTACCTTCTCTTTTTATAAGTTCCTTTTTCGTAACTAGCCTATCCCAATCCGGAAAAGGGTTAAACTTATACTGGGTAGGCGAAGCTTTAGGTAATTTTACGAGCGTAAAGGAGACAAGTTCACTCGTAAATCTTTTCTAAATTAATGAATCTAAAAAGAGCTTAAAGAAAAATCCTCTTGGAAGAATGAGTGGTATAAAGGGTAGCAACTGGTTTCGGTCATGGTGGAACTACTCATGATAAAATGAGGACAAGAGGTTGGCTAATAGGACCACCCATCGCAACGGTTCCTCCAAGAAAGGGTAAAACACCAAGTGAAAGTGGAAGGTCGACTAAGCAGATGATGATGATGCAAAACAGACCCAAGGCTCAAACTGCAAATATAGGTTGATAAAAGACTAGAAATCACAAGGGATAAAGAGGGTGGAATCCTCCTGTGGTAAAGCTAGAAATGATACGAAGAAGAGGATATGTGTCTCAGATTATAGGTCATGGCAGTTCAGAAGGAGGGATTCCAAGAAGAGAATAAAAAATATTGCATGGACACTAAGATGGCAAAGAGGTACTAGCTAGAGTATGAATGAATAGGTAAGCTCTACCGCCAAGTGACGACATGCATAAAGGAAAGTGGCTAAAGTCGCAACTTGACGGGGTAAGACCTAAGGCATAAATATGGCACTGATAGTCAATAATGCATTGGTGATAGTGATAGATGACCTACCCATATATGCCAAGTTTAGAGAAATGCACCTAGGGTCCAAGGGATGTTGCAATAGAAACACCACCCTATCTTGTAAAAACCATCTAGAAAGACTAGATCCATGGTTAAATCACATAATGAAAGAAATAAACATGGATTTGGTAAAAACAGGACCATATTTTTTTGATTTTTTGAATTTTATAATTTTTTTTTTTTTTTGGAAAAAATAAAGCATGTAAAATACTTGCATCACACCAAACCAAAAAAGAGATAAATAATCACACTCTATATACAATATGTACAAGCGCAACACAGTCCAATAGGTTACGTTAAAGTGTGCCCACAGTCAGGCACATGCCAAGGGTTTCTATATGCGAACTCATGGAGGATGAGGGGACCATATGGCTCACCAATGTGGGGCCATGCTAAAGGAAATCAAATTGCCCAATCTGGAAAGGTTGACCATGCTAGGGACATTATAACATAGTCATGCTCTCAAAATTAACCTGAGAACATAAGGGAGGATCAAGACATCAAGCAGGTAAAATATGCTCATCAACAGGTGGAAAGGAGTTGGATAATTCATTGGCAAGTTAGGTAGTAGAAGCCCAAGACATATTTCGATCCCTTGGTGGAATTTTAAAGGAACACCGAGGAGGTGCCCCCTGGGTCACTTTGAGATTTTGGATTCACGACTCTACATGTTCCACATCAGGGAGACTAGAGGCAGGAAGAGGCATAATCTCCCTGGGATGATCAATAGGTGGATCCATTACCTCCAATATGACTTGTCAAGAAGAAAACTCATCATCAAAGGAGTCACGTGGAATAAGCGAAGGAGTAGCCCATGTGGGCAAAGGATCCTGGTCATATTCCATATTATGATGGATCTTTTGACCAACATCAGGAGGTACTGACGAGACCGCGGGAGAGGCAATCACTTCCACAACAAGTGGAAAAGGATGCTCACTACCTTGATCAACTTAGATAATAAAAGGTGACACCACCTAAGGATTAGGGGGTCTATGGGGTCCACAGGTGTTGGAAGATACCATATGCATAGGAGCTTTAAAGGAAGTAGAAGGAGTGTTGGGCAGAGGGAGTTGAGGAAAAACTCCCATAAGAGATGAGCTTTTAAACAAGCCCACCCCAACACTATGATACTAACAAGGGTGATCACCCACTAGTGGTACAAAATTCCTAGTGGTGGAAATATGGGTTGACAACATGTAGAAGTCAAGTTGATCGATAATGATAATTTTTCCTTCATGTAGAAAGCAAAGTAGACAGAAAATAGATGAGACACCTGCAGTCATCATGTAAAACTAGCTATGACCAAGGAGTAGGTTGTAATCTAACATGGTGTCAACAACTTCAACATCAACATGGACAATTTTCCCTCCTAACTCAATGGAAAAATTTAGAAAAACCCATTTTGGTACAAAGTTGTCTTTGCCAAAATCATGGAGAGTCGTGTTGGACGTGGCGAGCACCAGAGAGCCAAGAGCCTTCCCGCAGGATACAAACATAAGACATGTGGAAGAGCCCTCGTCCACCAAAGTGTGATGAATATTCTGATGGTATATACGCACAATGATCTGGAAAGCAATATGATGGGAAAGATGAGGAGCGGCTTTATCGATGTTAAAAGCGATGAGATTAGAGTCAGACATGTCAACTCCACCAATGGTAGACAATAAGGCTTTGCCTTGCTGAGGACAACTTTGCAAGACCTCCAAGGCAGACATGGCACAAGGAGCCTAAGCGAGATCTTCAACAATACTATAATGCTAAGCAACCCTGGCAAAAGGATTACTTGTCATATTTCAGAGAACCCCCTTGGGAGGGCGATAAACAAGTTCCACAAGCTTATCAAAAGTGAGAGGTCCATTGGAAGGTAGTGAAGTTGATGAGTCCTTAGAGGGAGAACTCAACTCAGGAACATCGTAAGATTTGGATCGCGTAGTCACGTTGATATATTCCTTGCACATGAAGACAGATGAACTATGAGAAGGATGGGAAGATGACCCCTTGTTGCTCCCTTGTGGAGGTCGAGAAGGTTGAGCAACCATCTATTATTGGGGTTGTGCAGGGAATGGATGAGTGAAAACGATAGGCTAATGAGTAGATGGTGGTGAAAGAAGCCTATGGAATTCATCCATTCGAGGGCATTCATGAGTAAGGTGGTCACCTTGACAAATTTAATAGGGGAACTTGACTTTACGATGACGTTCACTAGTGCCCCCTCCCTCACTCTCAGGGTTGGGTTGAAACTCTTGAGCATTTTGGTTCTTTTGTTTATTTCTCTTATTATTGTTTTTACCACCAGATTCTGGTTGTTCTTCAGTTGAGTGGACTTCACAGTGAGATCATCGATGGACTGCTCAGGAGGGGGTGCTTTAAGAGAGCCAAACGCACTTGATGGGGCTTGATATGTAACAATCAATTGCCCAAGTTGGGCAGCAAGTTGGCTCATAGAATCAGAAATGGGCCTGATCACACCATTGACATGCGGGCGAGGAACATGGTTGGGAGGGTCAACGAAAGGCCTAGGAACATTAGGCAATACTTTGTAAAGTGTACCCAATTGTGAATAGATGAGATCCAACTGTTGGGAAACCAAAATAACTTGTTCCTCAGTAACAAATCGAATCATAGACACATCCTTAGCAATCTGAGGCCGGAGAGATCAAATGAACCATTTACATAAGATCTCATCAGTTAAGTTGGTTCTTACTAACCACTTGTGACGATGCCACTCATGAATATGATCAGAGATTAACGTGGCATCATCTTGCTTGAAATTGGATAAGAGGTCAGAGTCGATATCCTATCGAGTGGGTAACTGGAAGTGTGTCAAGAAAGTTTGAGCAAGGGAGGCAAAGTCACCGTAGGATGCAGTATCTAACTCGATATACCACTTTTGCGGCATCTCTAGTTAGCGTACGTTGGAATAAGCGAATCTTAACATAATCATCCACCAAAGAAATGGATGAACACCACAAATGATAAGTGGTAATATGCGTGGATGGATTCTCCCCAAACTTTCCTTCAAACTTGGGAATACCATATGGTAATTTGGCGGGCATGGGTGGCCATGAGGGATCATGAAAGATGGGGTCATTAGTCATTTTCTCCAAATCTGGTAAATCAAGAGAAGTTAAAAAATGATTGAGAAGTTGAATAAATGGGTCATAAGCAGGAGAAGCCCTTGACAAACTGTGTGGTCCCCCCATATAAGGAGTGGAATGATGCACCTACTATTGAAGAAAAGGGTTCGCCCTAGCATAGGACTGCTATGGGCCAACATGGCTGGTAAATGAACGTTTCCCAACAAGGTAAGTACTGCCAGAGAGCAAAGGACCCCCAAAAGCATGGCCACTGATGGGGTTGTACCTAGGGATAGAAGAAGGATCAGTCTGCGTAGTAAGACCGACATAAGGGGGATAAACCGTGTGAGAAATGGTAATGGCAGTGGGGTTGCCCCCAGGTAAACTAACCCCTCCAGTAAAAGTATTGGTAAGTGGCGCCCTCCAAAGAGAGAATTGTACCAGGTTTGTGACATACTAGAAGCGGCGTTACCCCCAGGCTGACTAGGGACAACTGGTGATCCCCCCCACAGATTAATAGAAGTAACCATGCCCGACTGAGGGACATGAATAGTTGGTTGGGAAAAATGTAGTGCAAAGATTCCTGAACTTACCACCTAACTAGGCTAAGGTGCCATGGTTGGCATAGGATATGGTGTGGGCATGAAAACATTTAAGAAGTTTCTAGGAGTCATAGAAGAAATTGTCAGAATGCCTCAAGAAGAAGTGAGAGGTGTGGACAAAGGAGTAGGTATAGCCACACTAAGAGGTGGCAATGATGTCATGGCAACAGATACTGGTAATGCAAGAGGTAAGGAAATCTCAGACTCCACTATGGGGTAAAGTAGAGACAAAGGCACGTAAGTGTAGGCGAGTGTTGAACTGTCAGGAATTAGCCACAGTAACTCCGGTCCTAAAGGATCAGTTGTCTACCAAAGTCTCGATAGAAATCAAGTCAATATCAGAAGGACTAGGTATAGATTCCAAGATAATGTGTTGGTCTAAGTCTTGAGCACCGACGGGTAATCTCCGTGCAGGGGTAACAAATCCACCTTGTTCTGGAGGTAAACCATGAATATGACATGACCGTCGATGACCAAATTCGGCCAGGGTGATAACTTATCATTCAAATACAATTATGTTAGTTTAAATACCCTAAGGCCAAAACTTCTGACTTAGAACAAACAACACACACTAGAAACATCCTAGGAGATAGCACACACAAACAAAAATACAAAGAAGCTATCAGTGGAACAGTTATACTAGTGACCTGCTTCCCAACCCTTTTATTTGCGAACTTGGTGCAAGTGCCCTTATTAGCCATGGGGCACCCTCCAAGAGGACTGAGAGAGTATGACTAATATCTGTCCCAAGTACAAAGAAGACGACCTCGACCTTGCACCTACATATGATCCCTAAGAAGATAGGCCACTATGGTCACCTAGTACAATAACACAACCTGGGGGGATAGTCGCAGGAGAAATCCACATGCAAAGGCAGGAAACTCAACTCCAAAAAAGAGCTAAGACTAAAAACCCCTTGAGAGTTTCCTCCTAAGTTGTCCCAAAGTTAAATGACACCGTTTGAATGCATGAAGATTCCGCTATATCGCGCCAGCCGAAACTAAGTGAAATGGGTCATGTCAGCCCGCCTAGCCCAAGTGTGACCTCGTGCTTGAACCTCTTGTGAGAAGGTCTTTCTAGACCACACTACTGCAAATGAATTTAACTCCCTACTGCAATATACTAAGTTGATTTTGAAGTCTTGGAGTAGTTAACTCACACTCCTATCTCCAAGACCCTAGCCTAAGCTAGTGTTGGTGTACTACCAGTGAAAGTAAAAGATGAATCTAGTTAATTTTATAATCACGATTATTTTAGTGGTTGTTGTTTACACAAGTGGGATGCGGCATGAAACTGAGATGTAGTCAATGAATCCTAGTTAGTCATCCTAATGTAACTATATGCAAATTTCAATTTTCACTTTGATGAATGCTAACTATAGGAGGGTAAGAGATTTCTAATACACCAATGCCTATTTTAATGCACCTCTTCACTAAATCTTTTTAAATGCAAATTATCCCAAATTTATGAGTTATTAGAACATGGACTCGAAGAAATACACAATTGATCCATGTGACTAAACAGATAGAGCATAGCCACCAACAAATACAATGTGGATTTATGTCACAGTATACATCAATAGGACTATCGAGACATGACAGATAGAGAAGTGTCTTAAGATAGTCCTCAAAGTACATAAGAGATACATAACTCCAATGCAGCCTAGGAAGGATTCCATATAAGAGTGAGATGTCCCTAACACAGGGCCTTCGACATGACCCAAATGGTACGAATCTACATTATGCAAATATATGAGCTAAATCAGAATATGGTAGAAACCGCTTGATTACCAACCAATGAGGTAAACCAATAACAGACATGAGGGAATCCACCAATGAGGAAAATGGTCCCCAAGGTGCCTAGTATAGTCAACTAAATGTGAATAAATGAGTTGATGTTGAACACCAGTTGTTGTGGAGGTAAATCCCCTCTGCGGACAGAGGCGATCCCTACTAGCCCAAATGGGGTCTAGCAACAATCAAACAATGCTAACACGCAGGTTCCTAATTGCAAATCAAAGACCGATGATTGAGGGCCTCCTGATTCCAACGCTAGTCTCGTAGAAGAGTCTCGCTTCCGTTCCCTCTTGCTCCGGCTAGTCACAATCCCCATGACTCATGAACGGACACCTGCACATGCAAAGAACGACACAAATAAGCATAAAATCCAATAGATGCAACTATATATCAGTCAGAAAGGATATAACTCAAACATCATTATAAAGACAATAAGAGTGTAACCATAATGATAGTCGTCTATTATTATTGATAAACAAAGAAGAATAAAACCATAGTTCTAACGTCAAATCCTCCTTTGGCTGGGTGATTAGCAGCACATGCCTTGCAAAGCTTGTTGGGAATTGGGAACAAGCCTCTCTCTCCTTGGTTACTTGGACAAGAAATCTCCTCACTGAAGATTTAGCCTTATGGGAATGAAGAAGGCTTCTTGCAGCATGAACTTAGCAATTCTCAGACTTTGGGACTTAGAATTTGGAACTAGCTTGTCAAAGGCAAAAGGACAAGCTTTTATAGATAGAGGGGAAGGAGTTAGGATTTCCACAATATTCATTGGGTTGGCTTTATCACTAAGAAGCTTCCATGAGAAGGTGGCAAACAACTTCCCTTCTATGGAGATTCGAAGCCAAACTGAACGAACTCAAGATGGAATCAGTTCATGAATGGGTTAGGAAGAACCTTCGTAAGTTTGTTTGTTAAAAACTATACCCAACTGGGCTGGCGCGAGTGCGACTTTGAGACAGAGCGCCAGCTGGCGCGCCCTCTTTGGAGGATTTCCCCCGTTGGTGCGAGTGATACACAGTGGGACCGCGCCAATGGAAAAAGGGCTATTTTTATGGGTACTTTGCAGAAAGTGTCTTCAAGGCATATGAAGTTCATGTATAGGGGAATACAATGCAAGTGTTTCTAGGTCATGTCACTTTTCACAGGTCCCGGAGCGAGTCCTCCAAGGTGCGGGAGAAGGGGTGACAGGGACGGTGACAAATTGCTGTGTAACAGATGCCCCCAAAGCATGAGGCTCGAGAGAGAGAGGGGTGAAATGCTTTACAAGAACATGGCCAACCGAAAACACTGCCACCCGAGAACGTGCGTGGAGAAGTACAACTGATATCTCATGTACATGATGTATGTGGTATGGGCGCAGCCATCCATAGTAGAGTACATAACAATCTGGATCCAAGGTATGGGCACAGTCATCCAGTAAGGATCGATAAATGGACTCAGGCATGGTCGCAGCCATCTAGTGAATGAGTCATGTAATGATCATAATAATCCACAAAATCGCAACCTGGATCCAAATAGACAAAATCCAGGGTCTTGCGCTCCATCTCGACCCAAACAAATTACAAGTTCAAGCATGCGAATATAGGAGTCGAAGTCGAACATGCAGGAACATCGTCTGGTTACCAGTCAATGATGAAAACTGTTAACAGACGCGAGAGGTACCACCAATAATGATAATGGTCCTCAAGGTACTACAGGTACAATCTATGGCGTGCGAATCAGTGAGCCGGCGTCGAACACCCGTAGAATCATTCAATCGGAGGTCAGTGATGAAAACCTCACGTCGAACACGAAGAACCTGCCATTGAGGCATGCAGGCTCCAAGGCACCTGAAGGGAGTCTCTAGGTCAACTTCCTGGATGATGAGCTGAAGTCGACAGGAAGTGACCTTGATCGAAGGTGGGCCATAACGTTTCCCACATCATCGATGCGAGACAGAGGAAGGTAATGTTTTTTGTGAATTAGGATTATGTGAGTTATCAAAGGGAGGTTGAGTATTCTACAGAGGTCAACTTCTCTTGAACATATCGGCGGCACGACAGTGGACTTGGCAATATTTGACGTCAAATGATCGGAGGTCATGGTGACAAGGGAACGAGCAGACGAGAGGTCAAACAAGATTACCCAAACCCACGGAGGCAAGTGTAAAAACAAGATGAGATGTCCCCACCCAGACACGAATGCAGACAAGTGCCATGTTCAAGAGCGACATACTACCGACGCGATAATAATTGTGGTTCCATTTTCCCCACCATTTCTGGCGAGTACCCCGATTATTTTTTGATGACAAGCTTGACGGGGATAGCGTATGCTTGGAAGGCGTCATTTCGACGCAATCCGATGTCATTAAGTTTTAACGAGTTTGACAAAGGAAGAACTCGGCACCTTTTCATGTTTAGAGAGTTTGAAAAGACAGCGGAAAAGGAAACTCCAGGGGTGTCCTATCTCGTAAAGTTGTGTCTCTCGAGCCCGAAAAAGTATAAAACAATGCTCGAAAGAACCGCCCGACCATTACGATTGAGGAGTACTTTTCATGAATAGTGATTTCGACCTGAAAAAGTTAAAAAGCGATCGAAACCACGTCGTTTCGTAACTGTTAACGAGCCTGAAACGACAATGGCCCGACGATCTTTTTGTCTTTACACGGTCAGAAAAGAGCTTAAAGGAAACTGCCTCTTATTTACGTTTAATGAGTCAAGAGGAATAACTCGGCAATCTTTTCATCTTCAAACGGTCAGAAAAGCGATGAAAGCAGACCTCCATTTTTATTCTCTTTAACTAGTCAAAAAGGGAAAAAATACTCGGCAATCTTTTCATATTTTACGAGTCAGAAAAGAGCTTAAATGTGACTCGTCCTAGAGGAACGGGTGGTATAAAGGGTAGCAACTGGTTCCGGCAATGGTGGAACTGCTCAAAACATGTAATGGTCAAGAGGTTGGCTAACAAAACCACTCTTAATTGCGGTCCCTCAGAAAAGGAAAACAAGCAAGTGAAAGCATATGATCGGCCAAAGAGATGGTGGCGATGGGATGAAAACAACCAAGGCTCATCTAATAGAATTTAGCGGATAAATACAATAATCACGAGATGTAAAATGGGTATGGGTTCATTTTTACACAAGCGTAAACCATGGAGAACTCTGCTTGGATTCGGTTTCATGTTTACATAAGCTTGAAACAAAAAACTATGCTTGTTATAAGTTCGCATGCCCCTAGCATAATGACGCAAAACGAGGTACATGCCCCCCAAGCTTCATTGCATTCAACAAAGTGGATGGAATGAAGGTTCACTTTCGAGATCTTGGAAAGACTCGACTTGTATTTTACGAGATCTTAATCAAAAGACTTGATTTGGAAAGGGAGTTATTTCATTTTTTAATGAGGTTGACACAGTAAAAGCTCATAACCCTTGTTTCATTTTTTAAGGAGCTTTACATAGGAAAGCAAACTATGCTCCGAACGAACTTCATCATAATGAAGAGGAATTCGTTGCTTCCAAGACTGCCACTCCCGATGGGAGGATAACGTCTTGGAAGTCAGGACCCAATTCCCCCAGGACACTATGCACGACGGCAGCATCACTGGATACAGGCATGGGATAAGTAGCCACGTAGTTGACCTGCGGTGGGGCAGATACAACTGGTGGATAAAAAACAGGAGGGGATGACAACTGCGCAGGAGGCACCGAGGGACTAAAGAACAATAATTGATCTATAGTCACGATTCTTCCGTCGTGTGGAAAGCAAACCACACAGAAAAGTGAAGAGACAAGGGCCCCCATGGCATAAACATAGTCACGGCCAAGGAGAAGACTGAAATCTAAAGCACCTTGGGTAACCAGTACATCTATATAGACGGTTTTGCCTCCCAAAGTAATAGGGAACTTCGGAAGGATCCCTAATGGTTGACTGGTTCCTCCGTCAAACGCCATCAGATTCTGTGCGACTGGCACAAGCTGTGGGGAGCCCCAAGCTCGCCAAGTAGTGGAAGGCATAAGGCTGACATATGCACCCTCATCCAAGACAGTGCCAGGTACCGCCGTATCATAGGCATGTACTGTAATCTGGAAAGGCACATGGGATGGAAGGCGAAAAGCAGTCAGGTGACTCCAGTCGAAGGAAAAGACTGAACTACTTGGTGGGGGAATCGTATGATTTCCCTCCTGCTCCGAAGAAGGACTCTCGGGATCAGCTGGGATAGGAGAGTCGTTTTCAGACTCAGGAGAATCTGACGAGATAAGAAGAACATGAGGATGACGCTCTTTTAAAACAGAGTGATCAACAGGTGGTGAACCCAGGTTGGCACTCTCTCCGACCAATGGTTGGTCCCGAACAGGCTCAGCACAGCCAGGTTCGGAAAGAGGAGGATGGACAAGAGAAGGATCTAAATCAATCTCTTTGTCGACAGGGAGAGGATATGAAGAGAGCCTCTGATAACCAACGGGGAGTTTGGGTGAAGAAGCTGTAAGACTTTCCAAAATAGCGGAGGCTTTATCCATGAGTGGACAAAGGTGAAGGAGATGGTTGCCTTCACATAGTCTACAGGGGAATCGAATCTTCCCTTTCTTCTTACCATTGCCAGTTGATCGGGTAGCATCGCCATGAGCTTCAGAGGACAATGAGGGGCAGGCCAGATCGTGAGACCATACTTCTAAGATCCTGGGAATGCCAGGACAATCACGAAGAAGATGGTCATCCTTGCACAATTTACAAGGAAACTTGACCTTTCGCGGAAGAGCAGAAGGTGGCCCGACTTGAGATGTACTCGTAGCAGTAACTGCACTTTTAACCTCTCGCTTATGAGACTTCTTCTCCTTCGTCTTCTTCTTCTTCTTCTTAGCCACCTGGTTACTTGAATCCAGACTTTCACCAGGCGAAGTAGAAGATGAGGACGTAGAAACAGGCGAAGAAGGGGAGAGGTCCACCTTGGAATCAACATGATGTTGTTCGGGTGGAGGAACTGATTGGCCAATAGTTGAAACATTAGGGACCACAGAGGTTGAGAACAACCGAACAGGCAACCCAACAGTTAACCCAGGAAGGGACAACGTTTCCATGTAAGGAGCACCAACATTCCCAAAAGGAGGAAAATGACCAGGATTCCCTTCAGAGGGTATTCCTCGGTTGGTGAACTCTGGAAAAGTGGCCATCAAACTGAAAATCACACACGGGGCTGAAAAAGATTTAAGACACACAATCAAACGGCCAACAAACAGAATCTAATAGGGCGTGTGATCACGGGTGATTTAATTTTTAAGACACAAGGACATAACTTGACCTTTTCATCTTTAAAGAGTCAAGAAAAGGACAAAAAGATGATTCTAGTCGCCTTCGAATGTTTAGTGAGCTCGAAGTGACAAATGCTCAATTGAGCCTTTTCTTTTAGGGAGTCCGAAAAGGATCAAAAGTGACTACTCTGGAGAACTAGGAAAAAGGTTTACCAGACAATCCGTAAAACTGCATATACACCTTGGCAATCGTATGAAAACCAAGGACTTTCCGTACGGAAGTCAATCTTCCCGAATGTTGTGTTCGGTGCGTTACGGGTCATAAGGCAGAAGACACGACTTCCTATGGATAAAGGATGACAACCTAGTGGGGTCTCCCCATATACTCGACGGTACGTGGGAGCACAAATCCGTACTAGACCACTATTGAGTCACAGAAGGAGGAATCACCCAACCTTGAGTGGAAACAAAAGTGACTAGGTTTAACGACGCCGGAGCACGTCTGTAGCCTAGACCTATAAACAATGTGCGTTATGTTCCAATGCGTTGTTAGATTCATTCAGTTTATTTTAAAGTTGATCTTGTATTATGTTTCAGTTTTCAGGCCTTACGATATGTAATATCTCAAAATTCCCTAAATGCAAACTATATGCCAAAATATGTCATTTCATTCAATGAATGCTAGTTATGAGAGGGTTTGAGAGCTTTCACGCAAACGAAATGATCACAAAACAACAAAGAACTTCCCTAATGCAGCTAATGGAAATTAACAAACTTTTCTTTAAGATCACTAATCACTAATCAAGACGAAAAGCTTCTAATTCTCATTAACTAATACAAAGCAAAAGAGATTTTTCCTTTTTGTTGATGGCAAAATGCACTAAACAACTTTGAGAAATGACAAC
The DNA here is from genome assembly GCA_000404065.3 of Pinus taeda. Classification (NCBI taxonomy): domain Eukaryota; kingdom Viridiplantae; phylum Streptophyta; class Pinopsida; order Pinales; family Pinaceae; genus Pinus; species Pinus taeda. Next base: position 101,673 of record APFE030440024.1, on the reverse strand, counting down.
AAACAAATTCTATTCAATACAAGCACATTCAGTTCCCTAAATCACAAAGCAAACCTCCAAAGAACGAGAAAAATCCCAAAGAGACCAATGAGCCGTGTAATCTAGGCTCAAAGTGAGACGAAGCAGAATTCAAGTGAAAACAAAGCAAGTGACCCAAATAACGCAATAAAACGATTTACAACCACCAAACAAGTGCAAGGGAGTAATCAAAGAGTCGAATGGACCACTAGAAGATCAAAACACCTGAGGAAGGCTCGACACATAAAGCCACTAGATGCCCTAGGGCTAGAAATGTGAAATCGATGGAAAAAGGCAAACACCCAAAGGGTAACGATCAAAGCTAGTCAAATCACACTCCAACACACTCCAATAGTCTAAAAAAGGTACCCAGAACAAAAACCAAGCTTAGAGGGCTCACAGCCAAGCAAACTTCAAAAGTTCCCAGGCCTGGCGCGACTGTCAGGGTGCAACTGGCGCCTTTCAGGGATTGGTGCGGGTTGTCAATGAGCAACTAGCGCCAACTGGCGCGACTGTAACGCTATAAAAGAGAACCAGCCGAGTTTGCTATGGAAAAATAAAAAACAAACGAGCCAAAGCTAAGTCAACAGTATCCAGGTACACCAAGGGGCAAGAAGCAACACAAGGACTCAACCCAAAATGCTAACCAAGCAGGAGAAACCAAGAAACAAGGCAAGTTCCAAGCCGTTCAGTTCGTAAACCAAACCGAAGATGGACTGAAGTGGCATTGATCTACTTTGCTAATGCAGGGATAAAGCGTTTCGAAGGCTATCTGGCCATACTTCAGGATCCGTCTAAAGTTTACAAATCAAACAACAAGACAAAACAATCAACAAGACAAAAAACTAACTCCCCAGCGGAGTCGCCAAATTGTTGTGGAGGTAAATCCCCTCTGCGGACAGAGGCGATCCCTACTAGCCCAAATGGGGTCTAACAATAATCAAACAATGTTAACACGCAGGTTCCTAATTGCAAATCAAAGACCGATGATGAGGACCTACCTGGATTCTAACGCTAGTACTTGTAGAAGAGTCGTCGCTCCCATTCCTTTGCTCCGGCTGGTCACAATCCCCACGATCCTCGTGAACGGACACCTGCACATGCAAAGAACGACACAAATACAAGCATAAAATCCAATAGATGCAACTATATATCAGTCATAAAGGATATAACTCAATCATCATTACAACAGACAATAAGAGTGGAACCATAATGATAGTCGTCTATTATTGATAAACAAAGAAGAATACAACCATAGTTCTGACGTCAAATCCTCCTTTGGCTGGGTGATCAACAACGCATGCCTTGCAAAGCTTGTTGGGAATGGGGAACAAGCCTCTCTCTCCTTGGTTACTTGGACAAGAATCTCCTCACTTTAGATTTAGCCTTATGGGAATGAAGAAGGCTTCTTGCAGCATGAACTTAGCAATTCTCAGACTTTGGGACTTAGAATTTGGAACTAGTTTGTCAAAGGCAAAAGGACAAGCTTTTATAGATAGAGGTGAAGGAGTTAGGATTTCCACAATATTCATGGGGTTGGATTTATCACTAAGAAGCTTCCATGAGAAGGTGGCAAACAACTTCCCTTCTATGGAGATTCGAAGCCAAATTGAACCAACTCAAGATGGAATCAGTTCATGAATGGGTTAGGAAGAACCTTCGTAAGTTTTTTTGTTAAAAAATTTACCCAATTGGGCTGGAGTGAGTGCGACTCTGAGACAGAGCGCTAGCTGGCGCGCCCTCTTTGGAAGATTTCCCCCATTGGTGCGAGTGATACACAGTGGGACCGCGCCAATGGAAAAAGGGCTATTTTTATGGGTATTTTGCAGAAGGTGTCTTCAGGGCATATGAAGTTCATGTCTAGGGGAATACAATGCTAGTGTTTCCAGGTCATGTCACTTTTCATAGGTCTCGGAACGAGTCCTCCAAGGTGCGGGAGAAGGGGTAACAGGGACGGTGACAAATTGCTGTGTAACACCAGTGAACTTGACCAATCAGGATCCAATGATGTAAACCCACTTCCGATCGCGAGGAATCCTGCCATTGAGGTCTGCCAACTCCAAGGTACTACTAGTTCCTAGATAAAGCTCTTGGATAAAGAGTTGATGTCAATAGGAGAAGATCCATTGATGGAGGGCCTTGACATATCCCCAATCAATCGACATGGAAAAAACTAGGATGATGTGATGTATGGATGAAGTCATGAAGCCATGAAGTACAACTGAGACAGCGATGACTGACGCAAAAAGGTAAACATGCTACTACAGATGGTCGACACAGGTTGAGACTTCCCTTGAACACATAGTGGCATGACACAAGAGTGACTTGGAGACATGACTAATGAACACCATGTGATATGATGCAACGACGTAAGATGAATCGAGGCATGCTCCATATCATGATTGGAAGAGTAACCATTTGAAGGAGTAAAGAGACTCATATGGATGGTACGACTCCTAGGAAATCTAAAACCCAACTATGAGATAATGAAACAAACAGGTGTTATGTTCAAGGACGACATAACTAATTCCACCTTTTCAATGACTAACAGAAATAAATGTCCACTCCATTCTCTTTTCGTAAGTTCCTTTTTCGTAACTAATTTATCCCAACCTAGAAAAGGGTTAAACTTATATTGGGTAGATGACCCTTCAGGTGCTTTTACGAGCATGAAGGAGACAAGTTCACTCATAAATATTTTCTAAATTGAGGAGTTTGAAAAGAGCTTAAAGAAAACTCCTCCTAGATGAAGGAGTGGTATAAAGGGTAGAAAATAGTTTCGGTCACGTTGGAACTACTCATGGTAAAATGAGGACAAGAGGATGGCTAATAGGACCACTCATCGCAACAGTTCCTCGAAGAAAGTGTAAAACACCAAGTGAAAGTGGAAGGTCGGCTAAGTAGATGGTGATGATGGAAAAGAGACCCAAGGCTCAAACTACAAAAATAGGCTGATAAAAGAATGGCAATCACAGGGATAAAGATGGTGGAAACCTCATGGAGTAAAGCCAGAAATGAGATGAAGAAGAGGACATGTGGCTCAAGTTCTAGGTCATGGCGGGTTAGAAGGAGGATTCCAAGAAGAGAATAAAAATGACTGCATAGACATCAATATGACAAAGAGGTACTACCTAGGGTATCCATGATCAGGTAAGCTCTACCACCAAGTGACGACATGCATAAAGGAAAGTGGCCAAAGTCACAACTTAACGGGATAAGACCTAAGGCATAAATATGGCACTGACAACCAATAATGCATTGGTGATATTGATAGGTGACCTACCCCTACATGCCAAGTTTAGAGAAACACACCTAAGGCCCAAGGGATGTCGCAATAGAAACACCACCCTATCCTGCAAAAACCATCCAGAAAGATTAGATCCATGGTTAAATCACATAATGAAAGAAATAAACATGGATTCGGTAAAAACATGACCATATTTTTTTGCCTTTTTGAATTATATATATATATATATATATATATATATATATATATATATATATATATATATATATATATATTTTGGAATAAATAGGGCATGAAAAATACTTGCATCACACACCAAACCAAAAAAGAGATAAAGACTCACACTCCTATGTACAATATGTTCAAGCACAACATAGTGCAATAGGTCATGCTAAAGTGTGCCCATAGTTGGGCACATGCCAAGGGTTTCTATACGCAAACTCATGGAGGATGAGGGTACCATATGGCTCACCAATGTGGGGCCATGCCAAAGGAAGTAAAATTTCCCCATCTCGAAAGGTTGACCATGCCATGGACATTATAACAAAGTCATGCTCTCAAAATTAACCTGGGACATAAGGGAGGATCAAGACATAAAGGAGGTACAAGATGCTCGTCAATAGGTGGAAAGGAGTTGGACAATTCATTGGCAAGTTCGGTAGTAGAAGCATAAGACATGACTTGGTTTGTTGGTGGAATTTCCAAGGAACACCTAGGAGGTGCCCTCAGGTCACTTCAAGATTTTGGATGCCAAGTTCTACATGTTTCACACTGGGGAGACTAGAGGCAGGAAGAGGCGTAATATCCCCATGATGATCAATAGGTGTATTCATGACCTCCAACATGACTTGTAGAGATGAAGACTCGTCATCAAAGGAGTCACGTGGAACAAACAGAGGAGTGGCCCATGTGGGCAAAGGATCCTAGTCATATTCCATATTATGATGGAGTTTTTTAATAGTGTCAGGAGGTACTGACGGGATTGCCAGAGAGGCAATCTCTTCCAAAATAGGTGGCAAAGTATGCTCACTACCTTGATCAACTTCCATAATAACAGGCGACACCACCTAAGGATTAAGGGGTCTATAGGGTCCATAGGTGTCAGAAGAGATCATATGCATAGGAGCTTTAGAAGAAGTAGGAGTGATGGGCAGAGGGAGTTGAGGAAAAACTCCCATAAGAGATGAGCTTTTAAACAAGCCTGTTCCAACAATCTGATACTGACCAGGGTGATCTCCCACGAGTGGTACAAAATTCTACATGGTGAAAATATGGGCTGACGACATGCATAAGTCAGTTTGATCGGTAGTGACAAATTTTCCTCCATGAGGAAAGTAAAGAAGATAGAAAATAGATGAGACGACTGCAGTCATCGCGTAAAACTAGCTACGACCAAGGAGTAGGTTGTAATCTAACACGGCGTTGACAACTTCGACATCAACATGGGCAATTTTCCCTCCTAATTCAATGGAAAAATTTGAAAAAACCCCCTTGAGTACAAAGTTGGGTCTGTCAAAAGCTAGGAGAGTCATGTTGGATGTGGCAAGCACCGGAGAGCTAAGAGCCTTTCAGCATGATACAAACATAAGACACATGGAAGAGCCCTCATCCACCAAAGTGCGATGAATATTCCGATGGTAAATACACACAATGACCTAGAAAGCAATCTGATGGGCAAGACGAGGACCAAGTTTATCGACATTAAAAGGACAAGATTAGAGTCAGACATGTCAACTCCACCAATGGCAGACAACAAGGCTTTGCACTACCGAGGAAAGCTTTGGAAGACCTCCAAGGCTGACATGGAACAAGGAGCTTGGGTGAGATCTTCAACAATACTGTAATGCTGAGTAACCCTGGTAGAAGGATTGTTTGTCATCTTCCAGAGAACACCCTTGAAAGGGCAATAAATAGGTTCCACAGGCTTATCCAAAGTGAGAGGTCCAGTGGAAGGTAGTGAAGTTGATGAGTCCTTATAGGGAGAACTCGGTTGAGGAACATAGTAAGATTTGGATCGTGTAGTCACGTTGATATATTCCTTGCACATGAATATGGATGAACTATGAGAAGGATGGGAATATGACCCCTCGTTGTCCCCTTTAGGAGGTCGAGAAGGTTGAGAAACCATTTGTTACTGGTGTTGTGCAGGGAATGGATGAGTCAAAACGATAGGTTGTTGAGTAGATGGTGGTGAAAGAAGCCTATAGACTTCATCCATTTGAGGGAATTCATGAGTAAGATGGTCACCTTGACAAATTTTACAGGGTAAATTGACTTTATGACAACATTCGCTAGTGCCCCCTCCCTGACTCTCAGGGTTGGGTTGAGACTCCTAAGCATTTTGATTCTTTTGTTTATTTCTCTTATTAATCTTTTTACCACCGGATTGTTGGTTTTTCTTCGGTTGAGTGGAATTTACTTTGAGAACATCGGTGGACTTCTCAGGAGGGGGTTCTTTAGCAGAGCCAGATTCACTTGTTGGGGCTTGAGATCTAACTATCAATTGCCTAGGTTGGGCATCAAGTTGGCTCATAGAATAAAAAACAAGCCCCATCACACCATCAGCATGTAAGCCATGAACAAGCTTGGGAGGGTCAATGGAAGGCCTTGGGGCATTAGGAAAAACTTTGTATAGTATACCAGATTGTGAATAGATGTTATCCAACCGTTGGGCAGCCAAAATAGCTTGTTCCTTATTAACAACTCGAAACATAGACACATCCTTAGCAATTTGAGGTCGGAGAGATCGATTAAACCATTTACATAAGATCTCATCAGGTAAGTTGGTTCTTAGTAACCTCTTGCGGCGATGCCTCTCATGAATATTATGAGAGATTAACGTGGAATTGTCTTACTTGAAATTGGACAAGAGGTCACAGTCGATATCATACGAGTAGGTAAATGGAAGTGTGTCTGGAAAGTTTGCGAAAGGGAGGTAGAGTCACCATAGGATGCAATACCTAACGCGATATATGACTTTGCAGTATCCCCATTTAGTGTATGTTGGAATAAGCAAAGCTTAGCAGAATCATCCACTAAAGAATTGGATGAACACCACAAATGATAAGTGGTAATATGCATGGATGTATTCTCCCCAGGCTTAACTTCAAACTTGGGAATATCATCTAGTAATTTGGCGGGCATGGGTGGCCACCAAGGATCATGATGGATGGGGTCTGTTCTCGCACAAAGTGTCTAGGCAGCACAACAATGCTCAGAGTAAGGGCTGTCACTCTTAATCCTTACTCACTCCATTTAGACTCTCTCATAGACAAGTCAAGGGGGGTAGTCCCTAAGGTAAATGGGTGAGGATAGCCTGTGAAACACAGGCTCTAGGAGATTTTAAGGATGGACAACTTGACGAATGTAAATGAATCTCGATTAACTCAGATGAATAGATTAAATGCTAATGTAACCAAGACACGACCACAAGATAGAAATGATTATAGACCAGTGCCTTTATGTTCAATTAACCGTATATTAAGTAAGAAAACAAGTTATCCAGAACAATTTTCCAATATGTGATGAATAGTGACAATCATGAATGATCAAAATAAACACCCAAAACTGTATCATGCAAGAGATTCCAAATTTAAAATGATTTTTGTTAGGAATTCAGATCTAGAACAATTAACTTTCTCCAATATGATTAAAAACATTTATCACACCTTCACCATAGAAAATTCTTGAAAATTTAAGATTTTACACTCAATCACCAAAGACACCAAAGAAATTTAAATTAGCATTTCAATTATTCCTTAGGTAATTGCTTTAATGTGAAAAATAAAGAAGTAAAACAAATCAACAGGTTAATCAATCGAATTTTTAATGGGCCACAGGCCACATTATTTTTTTTTTAATTTTTTAATGTTTAAGCACAAATCCTTAATTTATGTCATTCTTAAATTCTCGCTGCACCAAGAATTTAAAATTTTTAGATTTTTTAATGTTTTCTAAATCTTTTAGATTTTTAAATTTTTTAAATTTTTTAGAGTTTTTAAAGTTTTAATGTTTAAGATTTTTAAGATTTTTAAGGTTTTTAGATTTTTTAATGGAAATAAAATCAAAATCAAAATCAAATAAAGGGAAATAAAGAAAGGAAACCATAAATAAAAACAAGAATAAATTAAATTAAATTAAATCAAAATATTAAAAAATAAAAAAACCAGAAAAAATTGAATAAATAAATACAAAGCCGGAACAAAAAATTGAAATAAAAAAATGAATATAACTAAAGCTTTGAAATCAGATTATATAATAAAAAAGAAATAGCCTAAAACCTAACCATGCCAAGCATAAACTGAAACAAAAAGGAAAATCGAAGTGTTTATTTGTTGTTTATCCAGGTTTGACGACGGGGAGATGAGGCTTCTTCAATGGGCAACATCAAGGAAAATGGAGCAGTGTAGGCACGGAGAGGATGAAGATTGATGGGCTGGCAGAGGGTTGCAGGTTGAAGGGAAACCATATGGAGAAAGGGAGCAGAAATGACGACATATGGAGGAAAGGCAACGATTTTTTGTAGGTGAAGGAGTGGACGCGAAGGGTATGAGAGATAAGGAGGGCTGCAGGTTATGGAGGGTTATGGATCTGATAGAAGAGAAAGGAAGCAACAAGGAAAAGAGGATACGGGAGTGAAGGCCGATTGAAAGAAGGACAACACACAGGTTGAAGGAGCCACAGAGGTAAGGAAAAATGGCAACAAGAAGAAGATTGTGCATTGGAGGAGCTGCATGGAGGAATAAGGCAGCGGATGAGGGAACAACGTGCAACAAAAAATCGATGGATTTGAGGCAACATGCAAAGAGATCTGGATGGGCAGCGTGATGGAGCATAAAAGAAAGGGATTTTTGAAGGGGTTGAAGGATGTTGCGAGTAGAATGAATGGGGATAGCGGATAAGGGTTTTGAGGGTTGCGGATTTGCAGGTGATGGCAGCAATGGAAGGACCCAGAGATGAGGAGAAACCTAGTAGAGAACACCAAAAAAAATTCTAGAAAACCTTGATTAAAATATTATACTTCTACTCCAGATTTATTAATGAAACCCTTGAAAAAAATCTCCAGATTTTAAAAAAGAAAGTAAAACCTTGGACTGCAAAATCTTTTGAATAAACCCCTGCAAAATTATGCAAATAAAACCCCAGAGATCCAGATCTTACCCTCTAGGGCCTAGATATGGACTCTACACGGATTATTTTCTTCATATCTGTAGCTGCACGACAACACGAAAACACCCAAACGATATATACTATGATAAAACTTAAAACCTATAAAAACCCAAGTGAGAAAATGGAAAATAATTACAAATCTATGCATACGAATGACGGATCTATCAGATCTAGGGAGTGTGAGTCCAACTCCGCTCCCAGATCTGATAATCTAAGGCTCTCAACAACCAGATTTATCAATTTCACAAAAAATAAAAATTACATTTTTTGAATTTTAAAGGAGGTGCTTAGCTCAAAACCCTTCATGCATCACCAATAAAAAATATCTTATGATAAGCTCGGGATCAAATTAAGCTAGGCTCTTCAGAAAAACACGGATCGTGAGTTGGCTGGTACAATTAAAAACTTCACCGAACGGCCGATGATCTAAAAATCAAGACTTTCTTGCAAAACTCGATTCAACCATCAACATAGAGCGAGAAAACAATAATAAAACTAAGAAAAATAGAGATACTTGCTATTATGTTCAGAGTTTAGATTATTATTCAAACCCCAGCAACTGAGAAAGATACTTGTACTCAAATCACTCTTCAGAAGCTATTATCAATGGCTAAAAAAAATTACACATGAAAATGACACATCTTATAGTATTTCCATGAAGAGTAACACCGATGAAAAATTAACCCCAAAGTCTTTCTTTATTGTCCAAAAAAGGATTACATAAGAGCTTTTAGCTTAACACATGACTAAGAGGTTGGATGAATTGACTAACAAATGACCTCCTGTTTAAAGATAAATCCTCCAACGGCTAGTTCGAGTGATCCTTGTCAAAACAATCTTGATTGTTGATGAGGATTAAAATTTCTTTTAATCTCATTTATCGAAATTTTAAATTCTTGAGGAAATTCAAAATTTTCAATTAAATGCATTTTAATTAACTCAAAAAAAAAAAAAAAAATTGAGTTGATTTCCTCAAAAATTTGACTTTGACTTAAACCCCAGGGACCAAAGGCTTAAAATTAAGCAAAATAATTAATTTACTTTAGTCCCAGGGCCTTTTAAAATTTGAATTTTAAAGGATCAACGAATTTTGCCTTTGGAGAATTTAAATTTACCTAGGACCTAAAATTAATTAATTTTTTGGCTTAGGATTTTAATTAATTTTTGGGCAAAAAATTTAATTGATTAGTCTATTAGGGGATAACTTATTTTTCCAACCCTCAAGACACGTTACATCATAATTTTCATATCTTTTACATTATAAGGGGGAAAACCCATATGAAATTGACCCTCACATACTACCCATTTCTGCGACACAAATATAATCCAACAGACTAAGCAATTTGTAATAAAATAACCTAACCAAAAAGTTAGGATTATTCCCAAATCACTTTTACATAGACTCGATTTATAACACTAGGACTCACTTAAGATTTCAGTGACAAGATACATTCCGGCTCTGGGGTAAGGCTGAAGGAAAACTCTGTTGACCATCCGAGAATGGATCAGTGAGACAAAAAACCTCCCAGAATGTAGGTCGTCACCAAAAAATTAGGTATACTTAGGCAATTACATACACGACATGGATTTGTTGAGATTATTTACATTATACACATGCAAAATGGGTTTACATTATAATATCTTGGTTAGGTTGATGATGATAGTTGAACGACACGAACACATCGATAAGGCGCTATCCCTTTTGCGAAAAAGGGGGTGTACTACTATGGGTTGTTGACACGTAGTGGTCAACATCTGGCTCTGCTTGGGGACACGTTATTGCATTGGAGGAATTTGACAATCCAGAATCTGTATCCAAGCAACACGCAACATAACATAAGTAGCGTCCATCCAAAAATCATCCTATAATGTTAAGCACATGAAAGATATAAGCTTTTCATTTATTAACTATCCTAATAACATGAAAAACACAAATCTAACTACAAAATGAAATACTGAAATAACAGGGTATAAGATTAGAAATACAATACAAAGATGCCCCATGGCATCAAACGTGTTCAATATAGTGCATATTGGGCATTTTCCTGCTTTCAGGCAAATCTGTCAGTTGTTTCTCAAATGTGCCATGTCCAATCCTGCACATGGTAGGACTTTTTCCTATCCAAAAATCAAGTTGCTCGTGGCCATCTGATGCATCAAATCGCTTTCTCATTCTCTTTCTCTTGCACTTTTTCTTTGTGGAAGACTGTATCACTGATGATGTGGAACATTCTGCTTCAAAACTCTTAGATGAAGTATGCAAGATATGCATGACATGTCTTTCTTCATTATGCATCTGCTCTGTCACAAATGATGGATCAGTCTCACAGGTGTCATGAGTTATGACTTGACCTTTATGACTGATGGATCAAACATGCAAGCATCGACCTGATCCTTATTAATTTCCATTTTATTCGAGTCACCTTCAATTAGCCACTTTTCAATGGAACAAATGACCTCATAATAAGATGGAGCTTGCTGCAGCAGATAGGGAGGCTTATGATCTATTGACGTTTCCTTGTTTCTTTCATCCTCTAACTAATGCTGAAGTTTCCATACCTGTATTGTTATGGCATCCCTCTGGCTAGAGTGTTCAACCTTCATAGAATTGACTTCCTTGGCATGGTTTTCCTCCATGGTCAATAACTTATTCTGAAGACATATCTGACCAACTTCCATATTTTTTATTACTTTGTCATTATCTTCTTTTATGGTCATCAAGCAATGTTGCATAGAGTTAGTCTCTTTCTCATGATTTGCTTGTATGATAGCTAACTGATTATTATAATTGAATCTCATGATGGTCATTTCTTCATCCATAGTTGACAATCTATTCTGAATCAAACTTATTTCTTCTTGATAACTTGTTTCCATGGCAGTCACATGATTTGAATGATTAAATTCCATGATCATCATATTTTCCTCTAGAGCTAATAACTTTCTTTGCATAGAATTAATTTCCTTGTCATGATTAGCTTTCATGGTTTCTATTTCCTTAGCATGCTGGCTCTGCATGTCGGTCCTCATATCCTCCATATTTTGAGCACACTTTTCTACTACGGTGGCTACGTGATCAAAGTGTTTAATTTTCATGATTTCCATCTCCTCATCACATTTTTCCAGTTGAGTGTACAAAGTTCTCATATCCTTGATGTAATTAGTTATAAATTTTTCTTGATTAAGCTCCATATTTTTTACCAGTTGTGTTTGAATGAACTGCATGTCTTTAACCAACTATTTTAGTTCTTCCACAACATGCTTATCATTTTCCCTTTCATTGTCGACACTGATTTGATAACTTGTTCCTGCTTTTCCACTATCATGGATTCGTCCTGCAATAGTACAAGTGGATGGCACATTCTGAAATGGAAAATTGTCTTGAAATCTTTCATTGACAGTTGGATCCTTTACAAGATCACTCTCATTCTGTTGCATAATGTTAGGGGCACAAGGTGAGCTACCTTGATCACGATATCTATCTATAAAAGCATTGATGATGTCTTGTAAAGAAGCGAAAGAATCTTCAAGAAAACCAATTCAAAGCATCACCCTCTAAAGAAAAGGCAAATAGACGCATTTTGACATATTCATGTTTATGTTGGGGAGAACTACAATGTTTGATTATTGTATGAGTAAACTTGCATAAATGATTTCTAACAGCGACTAAATCACCACCCGAGAACCAAGGCAATTTAGGAATGGCCTTTTCCAGCATATCATGAAGAAAATCAGTAAAATGACACGACGTAAACGAATCATCCATGATGAAATGCTTGAAGGGATAAGGAGGGACCAAATGGATGCTAGAGAGAGACCCCTTCTCAAGAAAACCAAGAGATCCACAAGAAGCAAACTTCTAGTAGAAATTCTTGTAAGAAATGAAAGAAGTGGAGTCTCCACTTGAACATGAATCTAGCTCTAATATCCAAAAGGAAAATGAATGGATATAAGGGAGGGTTTCTTGTCTGAGAAATAATGGATGAATAAGTGGAGTCACGACCCAAACAAGAAACCAATCGATATGTCCAGATGCTAAAAGTGCAGACGAAATGATTAATTAGATGACAAAATATGAAGCAATGAAAAGATCAAATGACGCCAAAAAATGTTGTCGTTGCCGGCTCAAATGAAAAGATGAGAAATGAGAAGAATGATGAGGAAATTTCATTGAAACGTTGAGAATAAAATATCCCCGGCAACGACGCCAAAAAATGATGTCGCACAAAGTGTTTAGGCAGCGCGACAATGCTCAGAGTAAGGGTTGTCACTCTTAACCTTACTCCGTTTAGACTCTCTCTTAGACAAGTCAAGGGGGGTAATGGGTGAGGATATTTTAAGGATGGACAACTTGATGAACGTAAATGAATCTTGATTAACTTAGATGAATAGATTAAGCGCTAACGTAACCAAGACACAACCACACAATAGAAATGATTATAGACTAGTGCCTTTATGTTCAATTAACTGTAGATTAAGTAAGAAAACAAGTTATCTAGAACAATTTTCCAATATGTGATGAATAGTGACAATCATGAATGATCAATATAAACACCCAAAACTGTATCATGCAAAAGATTCCAGATTTAAAATGATTTTCATTAGGAATTCAAATCTAGAACAATTAACTTTCTCCAATATGATTTAAAACATTTATCGCACCTTGACCATAGAAAATTTATGAAAATTTATTATTTTACACTCAATCACCAAAGACACCAAAGAACTTTAAATTAGCATTTCAATTATTCTTTAGGTAATTGCTTTAATGTAAAAAATAAAGAAGTAAAACAAATCAACGGGTTAATAAATCGATTTTTTAATGAGCCACATGTCACATTAATTTTATTTTTAATGTTTAAGCACAAATCCCTTAATTTATTTCATTCTTAATTCTCACTGCACCAAGAATTTAAAATTTTTAGATTTTTTAATGTTTTTTAAATCTTTTAGATCTTATTTTTTTTTTTTTTTTTTTTTTTTTTTTTTTTTTTTTTTTTTTTTTTTTTTTTTTTTTAATTTTTAAGATTTAAAAGATTTTTTTAAGTTTTAAATGTTTAAGATTTTTTAGATTTTTAATGTTTTTAGATTTTTTTTAATGAAAATAAAATCAAAATCAAATAAAGGGAAATAAAAAAGGAAATCATAAATAAAAACAATAATAAATGAAATTAAATCAAGTCAAATATTAAAAAATAAAAAAGAGAATAAAATCGAATAAATAAATAAATAAATAGAAAGCCAAAACAAAAAATCGAAAAAAAAATGAATATAACTAAAGCTTTGAAATTGGATTATATAACCAAAAAGAAATAACCTAAAACCTAACCATGCCAAGCGTAACATGAAATAAAAAGTAAAATCGAATGAAATCGAAGTGTTTATTTGTTGTTTATGCAAGTTTGACGGCGGGGAGATGAGGCTTCTTTGACGGGCAACAGCAAGGAAAATGGAGCAACGTAGGTAGCAAGAGGATGAAGATTGATGGGCTGACAGAGGGTTGCATGTTGAAGGAGGAATGTATGGAGAAAGGGAGTAGAAACGATGGCGTATGGAGGAAATGTAGCAAAGTATATCAATGATTTTTTGGAGGGGAAGGAGTGGACACGGAGGGTATGAGAGATAAGGAGGGCTGCAAGGTATAGAGGATTGCAGATCTGATAGAATTGGGAGGACATAGCAAGGAAAAGGGGATGCGGGAGTGAAGGCCGATTGAAAGAAGGACAACACACAGGTTGAAGGAGCCACGAAGGTAAGGAAAAATGACAACAAGAAGAAGATTGTGCGTTGGAGGAGCTGCATGGAGGAATAAGGCAACATATGAGGGAACAATGTGCAACAAAAAATCGATGGATTTGACGCAACACGCAAGGAGATCCTGATGTGCAATGTGATGAAGCATAAATGAAAGGGATTTTCAAAGGGTTTGAAGGATTACGAGTAGAATGAATGGGGACAACAGATGAGGGTTTTGAGGGCTACAGGTTTGCAGGTGATGGCAACAATGGAAGGACCCATAGATGAGGAGAAACCCAGCAGAGAACACAACAGGAAATGGTAGCTGAAGAACCTAAATTTTTTTCCTGAAAACCTTGATTAAAATATTATACTTTTACTCCAGATTTATTAATGAAACCCTTAAAAAATTTCTCCATATTTAAAAAAAAAGATATATTAAAACCTTGGACTGCAAAATCTTTTGAATAATCTCCCTGCAAAATTATGCAAATAAAACCCCAGAGATCTAGATCTTACCCTCCAGGGCCTAGATTGGACTCTACACAAATTCTTTTCTTCAGATTTGTAGTTGCACGACAACAAGAAAACACCCAAATGATATATACAATGATAAAACCTAAAACTTAGAAAAGCCCAAGTCAGAAAATCGAAAATAATTACAGATCTATGCACGTGAATGGCAGATCTATCAGATCTAGGGAGTGTGAGTCCAACTCCGCTCCCAGATTTGATAACCTAAGGCTTTCAACAACCAGATTGATCAATTTCACAAAAAATAAATTTTTATTTATTTATTTTTGTTTTTAAAGGAGGTGCTTAGCTCAAAACCCTTCATGCATCACCCATTAAAAATATCTTATGATAAGCCCGGGATCAAATTAAGTTGGGCTGTTCAGAAAAAGACGGATCGGGAGTTGGCTAGTCCATCTAAAAACTTCCTCGAACGCCCGATGATCTAAAAACCTCCTATTTAAATATAAATCCTCCAATGGCTAGTTCGAGTGGTCCTCGTCAAAGCAATCTTGACCATTGATGAGGATTAACATTTCTTTTAATTTCATCCGTCGAAATTTTAAATTCTTGAGGAAATTCAGAATTTTCAAATAAATGCATTTTAATTAACTCATAAGAGGGAAAGCCCATCTGTAATTGACCCTCACAGACTACCCATTTTTATGTGACACAAATATAATCTAGTAGACCAATCAATTTGTAATAAAATAACCTAACCAAATAGCTAGGATTATTCCCAAATCACTTTTACATAGACTCAATCTATAACACTAGGATTCGCCTAAGATTCAAATGACAAGATACATTCCGGCTCTGGGGTAGGACTGAAGGAAAACTCTCCTGACCATCTGAGAATGGATCAACGAGACAAAAAACCTCCCAGAATGTAGGTCATCACCAAAAAATTAGGTTTATCTAGGCAATTACATACATGACACAGATCTGTTGAGATTATTTACATTATACACATGCAAAATGGGTTTACATTATAATGTCTTGGTTAAGCTGATGATGATAGTTGAATGACACAGACACATCGATCAGGTGCTTTCCCTTATGTGAAAAAAGGGGGTACTGCTATGGGTCATTGACATGTAGTGGTCAACAAGGTCATTAGTAAGTTTCACCAAATATGGTAAATCAAGAGAAGATAAAAAAGGATTGTGAAGATGAACAAATGGGTCATAGGCGGGAGAAGCCCCTGACCAACTGTGTGGTCCCCCCATATAAGGAGTGGAATGATGCACCTGCTGGTGAAGAAAAGGGTTCGTCCCAGCATAGGACTACTGCGGGCCAACATGACTTGTAACATTCGAGAAATTTCTGGGAGTCATAGAAGAAACTACTGGAATTCCCCAATAAGAAGTGAGAGGTGTGGATGGAGGAGTATATATAGCCACGCTAAGAGGTGGAATTGATGTCATGGTAGGGGATACTGCTAATGCAGAAGGTAACGAAATCTTAGACTCCGCTATAGGGTAAAGTAGAGACAAAGGCATGTAAGTGTAGGTGGGTGTGGAATTGTCAGGATTTAGCCACAATAACTTCGGTCCTAAAGGATCAGTCAACAGTGGATTGGTAGGGGTGTCAAAGTTGTCTACTAAAGTCTCAATAGCAATCAAGTCACTATGAGAAGGACAAGGTATAGATTAAAATGCAATGTGTTGGTCTAAGTCTTGAGCACCGACGGGTACTGTCCATGCAGGGGTAACAAGTCCACCTCATTCTGGAGGTAAACCATGAATACGACGTGATTGTCGATGACAATTCAGCCAAGGTGATAAATTATAATTTAAATACAATTATGTTAGTGCAAACACCCTAATGCCAAAAATACTAACTTGGACCAAACATCACACACTAGAAATTTCCTATAAGATAGCACACACAAACCAAAATTCAAAGAAGCTAGTGGTGGAACAAATATACTAGCGACCTGCTTCCCATCCCTTTTATCTGTGAACTTGGTGCAAGTGCCCTTATTAGCCATGGGGCACCCTCCGAGAGCACTGAGAGAATATGACTAATATCTGTCCCAGGTACAGAGAAGACGACCTTGGCCCTGTACCTGTGTATGAGCCCTAAGAAGATAGGCCACTATGGTCACCACATATAATAACACGATCCGGGGGGATAGTCACAAGACAAATCCACACGCAAGGGCAAGAAACTTAACCCCAAAGAGGAGCTAAGACCGAAACCCCCTGGAGAGTTTCCTCCCAAGTGGTCCCCAAGTGATAATGACACTGTTTGTATGTGTGGAGATTTCGCTATATCGCACCACTTGAAACTAAGTGAAATGGGTCATGTCATCCCTCCTAGCCCAAGTGTGACCTTGTGCTTGACCCTCTGGTGATAAGGGCTTCCCGGACCCCACTACTGCAAATGGATTTAACTCCCTACCACAAGCTACTAAGTTGATTTTGAAGTCTTGGAGCAGTTGACTCATTCTCCTATCTCTAAGACCCTAGCCTAAGCTAGTGTTGGTGTACTACCAGTGAAAGTAAAAGACGAATCTAGTTCATTTTATGAACGTGTTGATTTTAGTGGCTATTGTTTACACAAATGGGATGCGGCATGAAACTGAGATGGTGTTAATGACTCTTAGTTAGTCACCCTAATGTAGCTATATGCAATTTTCGATTTTCACTTCGATCAATGCTAACTATAGGAGGGTAAGAGCCTTCTAATACACCAATGCCTATTTTAATGCACCTCTTCACTAAATCTTTTTAAATGCAAATTATCCCAAATTTTGTGAATTACTAGAACACAGCCACAAGGACATACATAGTGGATCCATGTGACTCAACAAATAGAGCATAGCCATGAGCAAATACAATGTGGATCTATGTCACAGTATACATAATTAGGACTATGGACACATGACAGATACTTTTACGAGTGTGAAGGAGACAAGTTCACTCATAAATCTTTTCTAAATTAAGGAGTTTGAAAGAGCTTAAATAAAACTCCTCCTGGAGGAACGAGTGGTATAAAGGGTAGCAACTAGTTTCAGTAATGGTGGAATTATTGATGATAAAATGAGGACAAGACGTTGGCTAATAGGACCACTCATTGCAATGATTCCTCCAAGAAAGGGTAAAACACCAAGTGAAAGTGGAAGGTTGGCTAAGCAGATGATGATGATGGAAAAGAGATCCAAGGCTCAAACTACAAAAATAGGCTAATAAAAGAGTGGCAATCACAAGGGATAAAGATGGTGGAATCCTCCTGGGGTAACGCTAGAAATGAGACGAAGAAGAGGACATGTGGCTCATATTCTATGTCATGGAGGGTCAGAAGGAGGGATTCCAAGAAGAGAATAAAAATGACTGCATGGACACCAAGATGACAAAGAGGTAGTAGCTAGGGTATCCATGATCAGGTAAGCTCTACTGCCAAGTGACGACACACATAAAGGAAAGTGGCTAAAGTCGCAACTTGATGGGGTAAGACCTAAGGCATAAATATGGCATTGATAGTCAATAATGCATTGGTGATAGTGATAGATGATCTACCCCTATATGCCAAGTTTAGAGAAGCACATGTAAGGTCCAAGGGATGTCACAATAGAAACACCACCCTATCCTGTAAAAACCATCCAAAAAGACTAGATCCATGGTTAAATCACATAATGAAAGAAGTATACATGGATTTGGTAAAAACAGGACCATATATATTTTTAATTAATTAATAATAATAATAATTATTATTATTTATTTATTTTTTGGTTTTTTGAAAAAAAATGAGGCATGCCAAATACTTGCATCACACACCAAACCAAAAAAGAGATAAAGAATCACGCTCCTATGTACAATATGTACAAGCGCAACAGAGTCCAATAGGTCACGCTAAAGTGTGCTCATAATCAGGCACATGCCAAAGGTTTCTATATGCGAACTCATGGAGGATGAGGGGACCATATGGCTCACAAATGTGTGGCCAAGCCAAAGGAAATCAAATTTCACAATTTGGAAAGGTTGACCATGCCAGGGAAATTCTATCATAGTTATGCTCTCAAAATCAACCTGAGGACATAAGGGAGGATGAAGACATAAAGAAGGTACAAGATGCTCGTCAACAGGTGGAAAGGAGTTGGACAATTCATTGGCAAGTTTGGTTGTAGAAGCCCAAGACATGACTCGGTACTTTGGTGGAATTTCCAAGGAACACCGAGGATGTACCCCCTGGGTCACTTCAATATTCTGGATGCCAAGCTCTACATGTTCCACATTGGGGAGACTAGAGGCAGGAAGACACATAATCTCCCTAGTATGATCAATAGGTTGATCCATGACCTCCAAGTTAACTTTTAGAGAAGAAGACTTGTCTTCAAAGGAGTCGTGTGGAACAAGCGGAGGAGTGACCCATGTGGGCGAAAGCTCCTGGTCATATTCCATATTATGATGGAGTTTTTGACCAACGTCAGGAGGTACTGACGTGACTGCCAAAGAGGAAATCTCTTCCACAATAGGTGGCAAAGGATTCTCACTACCTTGATCGACTTCCATAATAATAGTCGACACCACCCAAGGATCAAGGGGTCATATGAATAGGAGCTTTAGAAGAAGTGTTGGTGAGAGGGAGTTGAGGAAAAAATCCCATAAGAGATGATATTTTAAACAAGCCCACTCCAACACTCTATACTAACCACGGTGATATCCCACGAGTGGTACAAAATTCCTAGTGGTGGAAATATGTGCTGACGGCACGCATAATTCAAGTTGATTGACAGTGACAATTTTTCCTTCATGAGGAAAGCAAAGAGCCTTCTAGCAAGATACAAACATAACACACGTGGAAGAGCCCTCATCCACCAAAGTGCAATGAATATTTTGATGGTAAATACGCACAATGATCTAGAAAGAAATCTGATGGGAAAGACAAGGAGCCACTTTATCGACGTTAAAAGCAATGAGATTAAAGTCAGACGTGTCAAATCCACCAATGGTAGACAACAAGGCTTTGCATTGCTGAGGGCAACTTTGCAATACCTCCAAGGCAGACATGGCACTAGGAGCCTGGGTGAGATATTCAACAATACTATAATGTTGAGCAACCCTGGAAGAAGGATTGTTTGTCATCTTCCGGAGAACATCCCTGGGAGGGCAGCAAATAAGTTCCATATGCTTATCCAAAGTGAGAGGTCCAGTGGAAAGTTGTCAAGTTGACGAGTCCTTAGAGGGAGAACTCGACTCAACAACATCGTAAGATTTGGATCGCGTAGTCATGTTGATACCTTCCTTGCACGTGAAGATGGATGAACTATGAGAAGGATGGGAAGGTGACCCCTTGTTTCCCCCTTGCAAAGGTCGAGAAGGTTGAGCAACAATTTGTTGCTGGGGTTGTGTAGGGATTGGATGAGTAAAATCGACATGATGTTGTGTAGATGGTGGTGAAATAAGCCTATGGACTTCATCCATTCAAGGGAATTTGTGAGTAAGGTGGTCACCTTGACAAATTTTATAGGGGAACTTGAATTTACAACAACATTCACTAGTGCCCCTTCCTTGACACTGAGGGTTGGGTTGAGACTCCTGAGCATTTTAATTCTTTTGTTTATTTCTCTTATTATTCTTTTTACCATCGAATTGTTGGTTGTTCTTCGGTTGAGTGGACTTCATCGTGAGAACATCGGTGGACTGCTCATGAGGGGGTGCTTTGGCAGATCCAGAAGCACTTGCTGGGGCTTGAGATGTACCAATTAATTTACCAGGTTGGGCAGCAAGTTGGCTCATAGAATCAGAAACGGGCCCAATCACACCATTGGCATGCAGGCTAGGAACAGGCTTAGGAGGGTCAACAAAAGGCCTAGGGGCATTAGGAAATACTTCATAAAGCGTACCCAATTGTGAATAGAAGATATCCAACTATTGGGCAACCGAAATAGCATGTTCCTTAGTAACAACTTGAAACCTAGACACATCCTTAACAATATGAGCTCGGAGAGATAGAATGAACCATTATGTAAAGATCTCATTAGGTAAGTTGGTTCTTAGTAATCGCTTGCGACAATGCCACTCATGAATATGATTAGAGATTAACGTGGCATTGTCCTTCTTGAAATTAGACAAGAGGTCAGGGTTGATATCATACCACGTGGGTAACTGGAAGTGTGTCAGGAAAGTTTGAGCAAGGGAGGCAAAGTCATTGTAGGATGCAGTATCTAACTCGATATACCACTTTACGGCATACCCATTCAACGTATGTTGGAATAAGCGAAGATTAACATAATATTCCACCAAAGAATTAGATGAACACCACAAATGATAAGTGGTAATATGTGTGGATGGATTCTCCCTAGGCTTTCTTTCAAACTTGGGAATATCATATGGTTATTTTGAAGGCATGGTTGGCCACCAGGGATCATGATGGATGGGGTCATTAGTCATTTTTTGCCAAGTACGGTAAAAAAAGGGATTATGAAGCTGAATAAATGGGTCATTAGCAGGAGAAGCCCCTGATTAATCATGTGGTCCCCCCATATAAGGAGTGAAATGATGCACCTGCTGGTGAAGAAAAGGGTTTGCCTCGACATAGGATTGTTGTGGGCCAACATGACTAGTAAATGGATATTTCCCCCTAGGGTAAGTACTTCCAAAGAGAAAAGGACCCCCAAAAGCATGGATTTTGAGGGCGTTGTACCTAGGGATAGAAGAAGGACCACTCTTCACAATAAGACTGACATAAGGGGGATAACTTGTGTGAGAAACGGTATTGGTAGCGAGGTTTCCCCCAGGTAAACTAGCCCCTCGAGTAAAAGTATTGTTATGTGGCGCCTCTTCAGAGAGTGAAGTATACTACGTTTGTGACATATTAGAAGTGGCGTTGCCCCCAGGATGACCAAGTGTTGGTCAGTGGTTGTCATTGATGTGAACCCAAGCAGCACCAAGGGCTACCCTGATCTTTCATGGGCATTTTTACTGGACAACTCATATTATTTTTCATCAAAGATCTTCTCGATGGATTCTACTCATCAAGATGTTCCCGTTGATTCTGCGTTTGATTTCAGAAAACCCCATTAGTGGGCTAAAACCCCAAGGGTTGAGGCATCACCTTATTCCCCAATGATTGTCAATATATGACATGGATTCTCACAATATTCTCACCTCATATAAGTTGAATAAATTGAAAATCCAAAGATAGTAAACCAATCATTGACTTTAGTCTCGGGTAGGACCATATGCACTAAGCTAATCACTGACTTCAAAATTTTAGTGGAAAACAATTTTTTTCTATATAAATATTAATAAGGGGTAGTAATTAATTAAATTAAGGATATTTATTATTATTTAAGTAATAAGTATTAAGATTTATTAATCTATTTTTTAAAGTATTTAGTAATTATTAAGAATCACTAAGTTATTAAATATGAGACCTTTGGCTTACATGGCACATTTAAAAGAAAAAAATTAATTACTAAATTCCTAATATGCCTCCTTAATGTCTACCTCATAAAATTCTCTAATGTTGATATTTAATGTTGACACCTAATCCTTGTGACTGGGTGTATTAATGTAAATAGATGAATAAGAAATATGAATAGTCATCGAGAGACGAACTGAACAGTCTCTCCCTCATGTATATAATGAATACCTACCTGAAGGAATAAATCAGTCAAATCATTTTTGCCTTATGGAGTTACTGCCTAGCCTGACATGGTATCAGAGCCAGCTCCTTTTTTTAGCCTTTATGTCTTTGTAACTCCTGGTCTGCTCCACTGCTCCCCACATAATTCAGTAACTGATTACCTGCATTCTGTCTGCCATCCCTGTGCCCTCTGTACCTGTGCTCTCTGTCTGACATTCATCTGACATGGGAACGTTTGCGCTGTCCTGACCTGGTTTGAACGCTATCTTGACCTGGTTTGAACGCTGGCCTGACATGGACGTATCGTATGTTTGAACGCTGGACGCTTCTGGTAACTGAGCTCTATTCACGCCATGAACGCCCATCCTATATCATCATCAACCGCCTTTGCAAATAAGCCGCACTGCAGTTTTGGATTGATTAACTCTTTTAACAGTGGAGATCAGAGCCGACTAGCAGATACGATAGAGTGAGTAATTTTTTCTATATTCATTTAAGATGATTTTCACTCGAACATAGCGTAAAAGCCTAAACCCTGAAGGGTACAACGAAGTCAGAAGACTAGATTCACATTCCCGTGTAAGGATTGCTACTCCTCGTCGAGGAAAAAGAAGCCATCAAAATCTAGTTTAATTCAGCGACATGCTGAGAATTTTAGTTTCGAATCCTCATTAAGGAAGTGTATGACTGCCGATTGTAGTTGCAATAACGTTGTCTCAATGTATATGCAATAACCTTGTGCATATAGCGTATTAACTACAGATAGATATATATTGTATGACTGACATGGTATGCATACGTGGTTTTATAAATTGATGGATTGTTTATACTCTAATTTAACTACAATTATGAACCTGGATTTGAATGTGGTGGCTGCAATGGTTGAGAACACCTGCAACTTGATTGCGATATAGTTTTTTTACAACTGATAAGCCAAAGTGGAGATATGCTGCTGTTGCGTGGTTTTGAGACAGCCTGATATGCGTGGTTTTGATACCTCTGCATGGAGATGTGTTGCTGTTGCGTGGTTTTGAGATAACCTGATATGCGTGGTTTTAATACCTCTGTGTGGAGATGTGCTGCTGTTGTGTGAGGCCTGACATGCGTGAATATTGACATGGTATGGCATGCATGAAGACTGACATGGTATGCTGCTGATGCGTGGAGAATCCATAGACCGATGAGTGCTTGAAGTGGGAGAAGCCGCTTCCCTTGAATGGTACTTTTGAATGGTGTTGATACCTCTGCGTTAGATAGGTGTTGAAGGCAGCCATATGTATTTTGTTGAAGGCAGCCATATGTATTTTTTAATGCAACCATATGTATTTTGTTGAAGGCAACCATATGTATTTTTTTTAACGCAGCCATATGTATTGTTTAAACATTGTATTATTTGGTACATTGCACGAGTGATATCATCTCCACCATATAGGAATTGGTAATACCTTTGTCCTATATATAAGAGTGCAATCCTTTTACAATTTTTACACCAGAGCTGCACTTTTTCCTCCACGAAAAGTACAATTTTATACATTAACAACATAAGTATTTTTCTATCAGCAGAAGTAATTTTTTTACAAAATGCATTCAATCATATCCATGGTAGGAATAGTTCTCACTGGTAAGGAGAACTATCCTGAATCGTCCCGGATGATAAAACACACCCTAATTTTCAATGAGCTGTGGAAAGGAGTGTGTGTCGGAGACGGAGACAATGATCCAGTACAGCCTACCTCAGACAAAGAGCTCGTCATTTGGGAAAACAAGAATAGCAAAGCTTATGCATTAATCGCAGCATCTGTAAATGAAGAGGTGAGTCCCATATTTCGTCATATTCAACTGCCTTTGAAACCTTACAAAAGCTGAAAGAACTCTATGACTCACATTCTGCACTTGAAGTTGTTCAACTCATGATTAAACTCTTCACTCTTGAACTGCAAAATAATGATCCTCTTGCTCTTACATCTGAAGTAAAGTCTATAATGCATGATATCAAATCCACTAAGGTTGAATTGGATATTTCTCTTATCGCTTTTCTCAGGGCACTTTATCCTACTTACTCCAATTATCTTGAGTCATTGCAAGCAAATGGAAATCTCAAAGATATCACCTTTGACTCTCTTGTGAAAACGTTTGCTGAAAGAGAGAAATCTTTTGGAAAGAAGACAGCTCCTGAATCTTCTGAAGAGGTGACTGTATGCCTGGCTAATAAAGAAAAATATCCTGCTCAAGATTCTACAAGAGGAAGAGGTGGACGAACAGGAAGAGGAAGATACTTCAAAGGAAGGGGGGGCAGACATTCTCAAGGAGAAAAGGCAGATTTACATTGTATTCGCTGCAAAAGAAATGGATCACATGATGCCTCTACATGCAAGCTACCATGGGAAAAAATTGAGCAGAGAAGAAACCAACAGAAAGGTAAAACTGATGATACAGACAAAGGTAAAGCACCTGAATCCGCTCACTATGTTGAGGCACAATGTAACATTGGAGTAAATGAAGATTTGTTTAATGCTTCACTTGCTTCCTGGAAAAATGATTGGTTGCTTGATTCAGGAGCAACCTGTCACATGACTCATAGAAAAGATTTTTTTGAAGATTTCACTGACAATGTTGATAGAGCAGTATACTTTGCAGATCAGTCAGAAATCAAGCCATCAGGGCTTGGCACAATCAGGCTTAAACTGCATGTTCTTCTAGACTTTCTTTTGGATCATGTTCTATATCTCCCCCAGCTCAAGAGAAACTTGTTGTCCTTGGTCCACATCCGCCAGCAAGGTCACTCCATTCATATGTTTGATGGCAAGCTTGAGGTAAGAAAAGCATCTGACCACTCACTTGTCATGAGGGGAATAGAAGAAGAAAGGCTTTTCAAATTGCAAGGAACATTTGCTCATGCACAACATTTCTCATATATTTCTCATCATGAAGAAGGTACACTTCCATCAAGTTTATTTTGGCATGCTAGATTTGGACATTTAAACTATGACAGTCTCCGCTTATTGAAGAAAAATGGTGTTGCTGGTTTGCCTACAATTCCTAGAAAACTTAAGCAATGTGATGCTTGCATTCTAGGAGAGCATAGCAAACAGTCCTTTCATGACTCACATTCAAGAGCACATAGGAAGCTTGAACTTATTCATTCAGATTTATGTGGTCCAATGCCTGTTCATTCTGCAAATGGAAATAAATATATCATGACATTTATTGATGACTACACCAGAATGTGTTGGGTTTATTTATTGAAGAACAAATCTGATGCTTTCCTAACATTCAAGAATTTTCATAAATGGATTGAAAATGATGCACAATCTCATATTGGGTCTATTCGCACTGATAATGGAAAAGAATATACATCAAATGAATTTGAACACTATGTTCGCCAACATGGGATTAAACATTAAACAACTGTGCCTTATAATCCCCAACAGAATGGTGTAGTTGAAAGAATGAACAGAACAATTTTGAATTTGAATATGGTACGATCCATGCTTTTCTTCAAAAATGTAAAGATAATGTTTTGGGCTGATGTTGTTCTATGTGCTCCATATATAAAGAATAGATGTCCATCTAATGCTATAAGAAACAAGACTCCTTATGAATTGTGGTATGGACATGTTCCTTCGGTAAAACATCTCAGGATCTTTGGTTCCACCTGTTATGCTTTGATACCAAAGGTACATAGTAATGTACCTCAAAGATTTTAAGCTCAATCTACAAGCAAACAGGACTCAGCAAACATACATATCAATCTGCTTCAGATTTAAAAGGCCGATCTACCAATATAGAAAACTCTGTTTTATTTTAAACAACAGACTTCAGTAAAGATAAAGCGATCTTCTTTAACTTGAAACCACCGGACTATCAAAACAGAGCCTTTGTTTTTTTCACATCAAACTGGATTTTTATTAGCATCATATAGACGCTGCCATCACACCCTGATCCCAACGCAAATAAAAAAATATGACACCTGTTAGTTTCAAACAAAACAGAGAACGTTGTATTTCCACCTGCGTTAGTGATATTACAGTTACCAATTGAAACGTATTCATATGTCCATCGTATCCATTGATACAATACGCAACACATCACAAGCTTTAATTCACGCTTAATAGATCAAACCAAAACAAAGGGAAAAAAAAACAACACATCTGTTCATCTATTTCTTGACAACGTAGGTCCTCAATTTTCATCACTAAATGAACAACAAAAAACCAAAAGACGCTGGTCCAACACCCCTCTAAACTAATTCCCACCACCGTAATGATTATGAGTGATTGGATATTGTGCGTTTGGGAAGAGCATCCACGCGTTCCCCTTTGACCGCAATTTCTTCCAATGAATACACCCCTCCGCCATATCTCAGTTGGATGTTTAATGCAGGTTCGATGATCACCCGAGAATCCGGTCCAACACAACTGTAATTGCCACAATCGGTGGTTAGCACAGGTATATAACACATGGTTAACAATTTACCAGATTTCAGGCGCTCGAAATCAAGATTGCCCACGAGAAATCGGCGTTGATCCGCTCCAAGAGATCTTCAGTTTTCCATTTATTTCCACCAGAATCGCCCTTCTTTAGTTGTGGTTATACCACTAATTACTCTAACAATAGATAAGGTGATCACCATAAATTTATTCCAACAGACATATCAAAATACGTCTAACAAATTAAATACTAAATGGAGAGATTTTATCTATTACAACAACTAACTAACTGTGAACTCGACTCTCTATCAATAGCAAATGAAATACGATTTTTTTTTTCAAGCCACAACATGTGGGCAATTTCCCACATTGCTGGCCAGGTCCGATGCTCCTGCATCACATAGAAACAAACTTGGTGCTAGAAGTCACAAGTGTATCTTTGTGGGGTATTCAAACACCTCCAAAGCATACCGCCTCTATGATGAAGTAAATAAAAAGTTTGTTGTATCTAGAGATGTAATTTTTCTTGAATCATCCAAATCTGACAATGTTGTTGAGCGGCAACTTGATCGCTTGGATATATTCGCAAAAACGAAATCATTTCAAGAATTGAAAATCAGATTCCACATCTTGAAGGAGGGATTCCTATACTAGATCAACATGTGGAATCTTCTTCTGAAGAATACTCTCCCCCGATTGAAACTCCAACAACGGATGATGCTTTAAGTGATGTAATTGATAGAATTGGGAGACTCAATCTTGATTCACTCCCAAATCAATCAACAGAGCAGCCTGGACCATCTCAGAAAGGTCCCCCAAAGTGGCTGACAAAGACACTTGAAAGTGTTCATCCTGATGAAATTGGAAAAACAGAAACCAGAAATGCAAATCAACAAAATGGAGGTGATGTAGATGACTCTAATTCACCTATTGATATGGATGTTTCTTATGATTGTGAATTGAACTTGTCTACAGATTTTGAACCAACTTCCTTTAAAGAAGCTGATTCTCATGATGAATGGAAAGAAGTGATGCAAAAGGAGTATGATGTCCTCATAAAGAACGACACTTGGAAGCTGGTTGATCCTCCATTTGGAACCAAACCAATTGGCTGCAAGTGGGTCTACAAGAACAAGTACAAAGCTGATGGCTCACTTGACAAGCACAAAGCTAGGCTTGTGGCAAAAGGTTTTGCACAGAAGGAAGGGATCGATTATGAGGAAAATTTTTCCCCCATAGCAAAATGGGCCACCATCTGGACACTCTTTTCACTAGCAGCTTAGAACGGTTGGAAAGTCCATCAAATGGATGTAAAAACTGCCTTCTTGAATGGAGATCTAAAAGAGAATGTTTTTATGTCCCAGCCTAAAGGATTTTCTGTGAAAGGACATGAACATAAAGTATTCAAAATTTTGAATTCCTTGTATGGCCTCAAACAAGCACCACGAGCCTGGTATGAAAAACTAACTGAGCATCTTCTGAAACTCAACTTCAATCATTTTGATCTTGATGATGCAAATTTATTTGTCAAGAAAGTGGGAAAAATAGTTGTATATCTTGTGGTATATGTAGATGATCTTCTAATGACAGGTAACAATGAAAGCTACATTGCATCCATAAAGAAGGAATTGGGGAAAAGTTTTGAAATGACTGATTTGGGCTATGTTCATTACTATCTTAGCATTGAAGTAACCCAACATCCAAAGTATATATTTCTTTCTCAAAAGAAATACATTGGAGATTTGTTAAATAGATTTGGCATGATAGAGTGCAATCCTCTTACTACTCCAATGGAACAAAACTTAAAGCTCACATCTATTTAAGGAAAGGAATTTGAGGATGCAACAAAGTATAGATAGCTTGTAGGAAGTCTCAACTACCTTACTACTACTAGACGAGACATTTCATTTGTTGTTAGAATCCTCTCCAGGTTTATGCAAAACCCTTGTGAAGGACATTAGTCTACTACAAAAAGAGTTCTAAAGTACTTGAAGGGAACTCAAGACTATGGAATCAAGTACACACAGGTGGATGACTTCAATTTGATCAGATACTCTCATTCAGACTTCGATGGAGACAAAGAAACTGGGTATCTACTTCAGGATATGTTATGAGTCCTAGATCAGGAGCTGTCTCCTGGAGATCACGCAAACAATCAGTTCCAGCAGATTCCAATACAGAAGCAGAATACGTGGCAGCAACTGAAGCAACAAAAGAAATTGTGTGGCTCAGGAAAATTCTTGAAGATTTGCAGGTAAAACAAGTACAATCAACTCCACTTATGATTGACAACAGCTCTGCAATAAAGTTGGCCAAGAACCCAAAGTTCCATGATCGAACAAAGCACATCAATACTAAATATCATCTGATCCGACATCATGTTGAGGCCAAAACAATCCATCTCCGTCATTGTTCCGCAAATGAGCAAATTGCAGACATATTCACCAAAGCGCTTGGAAGGGAAAAACTTGAAAGATTCAGAACAATGCTTGTAATCACCAGCATCCCTTCAAATTAAGGGGGGGAATGTTGACACCTAATCCTCACGATTGGGTGAATTTATGTAAATAGTTAAATTAGGAATGTGAACAGTCATTAGAAAATGGACTGAGCAGTCACACCCTTTTGTATATAACAATAGCCTACCTAATGAAATGAATTGAATCAGTTTTACTGCGTATTGGAGAGTTATTGCCCGGCCTAACAACTATTATACTAATCATTATCACTACTTAACTCACGTTATTACTATATTAATAATTTTATTTCATGTTATTACTATACAGTTTGTTTGTTTATATGTTTTATGTTTACTATTTTGTAGCACTATTATACTAATCATTATCATTATTTAATTCATCTTATTAATATATTAATAATTTTAATTCATGTTATTTTTTTTTTCTATTGTGGTTCACGGCCTGCAACTGGCCGCTACATCCACAGGAACGAATCACGGCAGTTCCCCGAAGGGAACTGCTCGTCGGCTTTTTCTAAGCTAAGCCTGGCCCCAAGGGCGTCGAGGAGATTTGACCCCGTGACCTCCCAATTGGCAAGGTACTTAGCAACGGGAACTCGACCATTTGAGCTATTCCTTGGGGTTATTTTAATTCATGTTATTACTATAAAGTTTGTTTGTTTTATGTTTTATGTTTTACTATTTTGTAACACTATTATACTAATCATTATCATTATTTAACTCATGTTATTACTATATTAA